>VDFB02233633.1:24671-83034 GCA_007258455.2 Sequoia sempervirens | reverse complement strand
GTTGAATTGGTTGCTCCACCATCGCTCATTGATTTTATTCTCATTCTTCTTTCTCTTTGTCTTTGTCTCTCTTTTTCTTTATTTGCTTCAACTTCTTGAGGAGTCAATGTCTTTTTTCTCTTATTATGAAATTTATCTCCCATAATTATAAAATTCTCGCTTAAAATGAATGTTAATAGTGAAATACTTCAAAAATATTTGAAACTAAATTGTCAATACCTATTACTTTTAAAAAATTCCTTCCCTCTTGTGTTCTCAAAACAAATAGAAAACTATCACAATTCCACTTTAAAAATTGTTTTCTTCATGCTTCCTTTGAAAAATTCAATCCATATTGCAAATTTCACTTCAAAAATGGTGTAGATGATGCTCCCTCTGATAAAATCAACAAAAAATCAAATTGACCACCTGTAAATACAATAACTTATGAAAAATAATTGATTTTTAGTGCTCTCGGTCGTACATGTGAAGTTGCAAAGTTGCAGACTTGACAGTAATTGTGCACAGTGTTTTTAAATAATATAAACGGGATCTCGTCTATAAAATGAGATCCCGCTTATAATTAAATGGGATCTCGATTACAAAACGGGATCCCGTTTACTAATAAACGAGATCCCGGTCTATAATCGGGATACCATTCACTAAAATCGAATGCGGGAGCCGTTGTAAAGGCAACGGGATCCCGTTACCTTTACAACGGTCGAAATGGAAACGGGATCCCGATTATAGCATGGGATCCCGCTTATTACTAAACGGGATCCTATTTTATAATCGGGATCCCGTTTTTTTAAATTTGAATTTTGTTTTGCATCGTGGGCGGGTTTTTGCCAAGGTATTCGGTTCGGGAAAAGCTTTGGAAGTCCGAACCTAAGCCTTCAACCTGGTTTGACCTACAAATTGAAGGCCCTAACAATGTCAAAGAAAAATATCGACTTTGGACATATGGCTGACGACCTTTTTTCAAAAATTTTCTGATGAAAATAAAACCCATTTTAGATCAAACAAAGCAGATTCTAAATATGTAATTTGTTTTGCAATTGAATTATTTTTTCTATTTTTCAATTAATTTCTAATAAAATTGGTCCATAAACTTTAAATATCAGAGTTTTTTACTATTTTAATAACTTTTTATCAACATAACATTTTGACAAACGGATTGCAGGAGAGCAAACTTCAGACAATTCTTTTCAATTTGAAAAAAAAAATTAAAAAAATGATAAGTTTAGGTCATCTTATGCATGTAGTACATGACAATTTTTCAAAACAACAAATCTGCCTAATAAAAAATTAACAAAAAAAAAAATATTCAATAAAAAATTACAAAAAAATATCAAGAGCAAGGTTCAGTGAGTCATAAAACTTTTCCCAAAAGGATTTAGAAAAATATGATAATTTAAGTCAAAATATGGTTGTCGTACACGTGCATGGTATGGTAAAAAATGACTTTTAAACAGTGGCTTATTGAAATGCCTATTGAAACTCAATTTGTACAATCTGGGTATTGAAATAAATTACATATTTGGAAACTAGACTCCGAGCACTACATTTTATGATCAGTGACTTTTTTAAAGATTTCATCTCTAAGTGCTTCAAATTTTAAGGTCAAATGTGTCAAATACTGAAAATAAGGGAAAATACCCACTTTTTGGCCAAAAAGTGGACTCAACTTCTTGCACACACCCATTCCTAATTATGCTAATATTCAAATCTTGAATAGTTAATTTTCTAAGGCTAATTTGAAAGGTTATGCTTCTATTTGGTTGAAAGAAATTTAGTTAGAGAGAAATAGAAAAGGCAATTGAAATATTGATAAATGACATGAAATGGTAAATATATTGAAAAATAAGTTAATTTTTATAAATTACTAGCCATTTTTATTGAAAAGGTTACAAAATTTAGGAAAAAAAGATATGATTGTGAAATAGTATATTGAACAATATTATAGGATGATAATTTAAGAGCATTCATATTAAGTTGAGGTTTAATAAAAATGAGATAAGCATGTTAAAATGTAATCTATTGATAGATCATATCAATTAGCCTTAAAGGATGGAAACAAGTTTAGTTAAACATTATAAATTAAAAAGAGAATTGGAAGAAAATATGGTAGATTCCCAAGAAGAAGATATCAAGGTAGAGGTAGAGAAGCATATAATGATGAATCATAAAAGAATAACGATACTAAAAGTTAATATAGGAACATGTTTGATCATTATTAGAGATATAGAGATAAATTTGATTATGTTGATTATAAAGGATATGATAGGGATAGAGGAAGATATGAAATAAATGCAAAATCTTCTAAAGGAATAACATTTTTAAATATGGATTAGAAGGTCACAAATAATTTAATGCACCCGATCACAAGGAGGCTATGAAAAATCCCTAAGAGAACCATAATAGATGCACACATTGATGGAGAAAGAGCACCACATGAAAGAGTAAATATGTCAAAGAAAGGTGAATCATTGTTAACAACAATAATTTTTTCAATCCTACTAGTGATTTGGTCAAATCAGTGCAAAGGAAAACTTTTTTAGAATTGGATACAAAAATTTAAAGATAATTGTTGCAAGATTAATATAGAAATAGATTAATTTAGATTTAAATGAGATGGCTGAAAACTAAACTTGAAAAGGGTAGAGTATCCTAGTCCTTATGGAGTATTTAGGTTATAAAAGGATCATAGAGTTATGGCTAGTGAACAATATGTTGTGAAAAAATTATGATTGGGGAATTGAAGATGTTTTGTGTGACATCGCACTTATGAATGTTTGTCATATTTTTTTGTGTAGACCATGACATTTTGATAGAAAAAATATACATTATGATAGGGAAAATACTTATAGATTAATGAAAGATAGAGTGGAATTTGTACTCATACCCTTAAAAGAAGAGGGTGAACAATGAATATTATTGCCATTGAAATATTGCTATCTCAAATGGTAAGTATTTTGTGAAAGATACAAGAAGAAACAAAAAACTATTTTGTAGTTCTTCCTAACTATAAACAAGTAGAAATGAATACAAGGAAAAATTAGGATGATATTGTAGATCATTTTGAAATTCTAAGCTAATGAAAGAATACAATTTGATATTAATTTTGATAATTCGCCTCAAGGATTATCATTTGTGATAAGAATAAGTTATCATATGTATGAATCTAATTATTTGAGAAAGTTTATCTAATGAGGTATATTGACACTAGATGAATTTGTAGAGTTAAATAGTCAAGTAGAATAATAATTAAAGAAATGATTGATACAAGAAAGTTTAAGTCCATGTGTTGTACCAATTGTTTTGGCACCTAAGAAAGGAGGATAATGGATAATGTGTACAAACTCAAAAAGCTATAGATTCCAATTACCAATGATTGATGATCTTTTTTAGTTATTTGAGTGGTAAAAAGTATTTTAGAAAGATAGACTTGAAGAGTGGATATCATCATATTAGAATAAGAGAAGAAGATGAGTGGAAGAGTACATTTAAGAAAAAAAGGTTCAATTGAATGATTAGTTATGCCATATATTGATTGACAAATGCACCAAGTGCTTGTATAAGGTTGATGAATGATGTATTGAAACCATAACTTGGTAAGTTTTTTTTTGTATATCTAGATGATATTTTATTTTTTAGGAAAAGTAAAGAGCATTTGGAACATGTTAGATTTGTATTATAAATATTAAGAGAAGATAAACTACCAATGAATGTAAATACATATAGTTTCATGAAGGAAAAACTAGTATACTTCTAGGTTTTATTTTTGTTGTTGATGGATTGAAGATGGATCTAGAGAAATTTAAAGTAGTTGTTGAATGACCTACGTATGCATATTTCTAAAGAAATATATTTTTCATGGTTTAGAGATTTTTTATAGGAAAATTCTCAAATATATATAAGTGAATATTGTTCACCAATCACTAAGATGATGAAGAAATATAAGAAGGAATTTAAGTGAATTACTTCAGTAGATACATTTTTAGAATTGTTAAAAAATAAGGTTTTGAATAACCTGTGTTAGCTCTGTTGAACTTTCATATGCTATTTCAAGTTGATTTTGATGCAAGTAGAATTACAATACCCATTTTAGTCATGAAGGAAAACCTATTTCTTAGGTCAACATGAGAAAGTGAATGAATTTGAATTCAAGTCACATTAAATGGATTGAATTTCTACAGTTATTTATCTTTCTTAAAACAAAAAAGTGGAAAATCCAACATAATATTTGATGCATTGGATAGAAGACATAATTTATTGCTAGAAATAAGAAGTTAAGTATTTTTAAAATTAATTTACATGAGTATAGATCACTCAAACCAAATTTACCAATAAAAAAATAGAAAACATTAGTAAAATATTTGTCATACTTTAAAAAATATTAGAAAATTATCTCTTAATCTAATTTTTAAATTTTTATCCACATATTCTTAAGCCATGTAACAAAATCTTTCATTATGATATTCAATTCTTAATTACTTTTTTATTAATTTTAGAATACAATTTAGCATACATATATAGATACACACAAGCTTATATATTTGTTTGAAATAATATCTATCCTGACTAATTATAAAGTTTTTTTATATTTTTTTTTCTTTTGTTAAAAATCTTGATATAAATAAAAATATATAATATTCAATATAGACTACGAAATCTAATTTCTTTAATATATAATATTTTTCAAATAGCATCACAAATCCTAATTTAATAGATATATCACTACAATTATTATTTATTACATCCCAAAGGGCAAGCCTTACTTCCACCATAAGTTAGTAAATTTATTTTACATATATTTTCTTTTAGAATTTTAAATAATACTTTTTAATTTTAATTTTTATTTTTATACCCTTTTCAATATATAAATTTTATATTTCATATATTGTTTTAAATAAAATATTTTGAATGAATTTTGATAGAAGATTATTAAAATAAAGTACATTAAGAATAATTTTGTATTATACTTATAATAAAATATATATAATTATTTTTTTTTTTAAATAATTGATTAAAATTAGAATCACAATTATTAACTCATTTCATATATATCCATCAAAATTGAAAAAATTGAGTTCATCGTGTCTTATAAATCAAATTCTTATTTTTGAATCAAACATATATCATCATCTTGGTGGAAAGTATTGAGAATGTTTAAAGATGATTATGGTCAACCATATCAATTACAATAGATGATTTGACATCAAGGATAGCATGATCAACCATGTCGTTTCCTTGAAGGAATTGGTATATAGGAGGTTAGGGGTTGGAACCATACAAATCTTTTCTCTTGATGTATTGTTGAGATGGTATGTCAAAATTAGTAGTGATGCAATGACGCCATAGAAAAGTACTAGTAGGTTATGATTTGGCATACACTCAGTATATGATTGAATTGTATGATAGTATATAATTGAATTGTATGGCCTTGGTCTAGGCAAAAAATTAAAGAAAATTGTATTACCTTGGCCTAGGTGAAAGATTAAAAAGAGAAGGTTGAGTGGCTAACACAAATTCACACATGATTGGTCATCTTTTGTTTATTTATATCAAGTTGTCAATTCAATAATCTAGTCAACAATTCAATTAGCAAGAGCACATAGTGGTGAGAAATACTTATTCTATCTATAGGTGCCTATAATAAGTGTACATCTTAGAGATACAAATGGTGTGATAAGGCTTTCTTGCACCAGTTGTAAATTTTGAATATCTATATTTGAACTATAGTGGAGGAATTGTAATTTTATAATTATTCCAAAGTTCATAACTTAGTCATAAAGGTTACATTTAAGCACATTTTAGAACCATTAGATTTAGATTTGGTATAATTTTATCAAAATTTAAAATTTCTTCTAAGAGCACATCTAACCAATGGTCTAATTGAGGAGATTGTGGCCCTCATGATCTTTAGCAGATTATCTAAAGGTGTTTGGGAACACTATTAATCCTTATAAAAATTCAACTATTAGAAAATCAAGGTCAATGAATTTGAAAATTTAATTTTATGTCATTTCATTTCTATGGGAATATGCTTCACATTATGTGCCAAATCATTCTACACCTACACAAACCAATTTTGTAAGTGAAGATATGAAGTAGAACAAAACACAATTAGTTTGCTTATTCTAAGAAAATTATAGGAAATCTTAAAAATCCAATACTATGAAAAATGGATTCCTAATGCCAAACTTTATTGTTTTTGCACCTTTACAATATAATTATCACATTTAAATTTATTTAATTTTTACACTTATTTAATATTAATTATTTTAGGATGCTAACTCATTTATTTAAATTATTTATTTATTTAATTAACCTAGGTATCTGATAGAAAGAACATATTTTCTCTTACAAATCCCATCACAATAAAATAGAAATAGGAGTTCAAGCCCCTCCAATGAGTTTTTCATAAATGACTTTCATATAGCAAGTAAAGTAAATAATTTTAAAAGTACAATAAATATATTAACAAATATTATTTAATTTTTTTAATGGTATAGATCAAAGTTAATATTAGTATCAAATGGTTCTAAATTTGGTAGTGAAGTTGAGTGATTTTGTGAAAGGTCATAGACACCATAAAAGACAATGCCAAAATCCTACTTCCAACAAATTTGGAAGAATAGATATCACCAACAATTTTGACAAAATAAACACCCCAATCCTTTGCTTAACACTATTTGATAATACTTTATACTCTAATAATAAATCTTTCAACCTAATTTTTAAACAAAATATTAAGAACACCAAATAACAAATTTAGCTGGTCTCAATAGAGAATTTTATTTCATTTAAAAAAAAAATGTATTCCAAAAAAGAAGTATATTCTAAAAGAATCTAAATATTCAAATAAAATAAAAAAACATTTTTTATTAAAGGAAAATAATTTTTTTTATTGTATCATACTTTTGTATTGAACTATTTATTTCTTTTAAAATTAATATAAATTATATTTTTTAATTTTTTAATTTTTTTTATTATATCATACTTTGAGTGAATGAACTGTCTATTTTTTAAAAAATATTATAAATTAATACATTTTTAAATTTATAATTTAATTTTTATTGTATCATTTTTTTGAATGAAATATTTATTTCTTTTTTAATATATTTTTAAAATTTCAATTTATTTTTCATCGTATCATATTTTTTGAGTGAACTGTTTATTTCCAATTTTAAATCTTTTGTATCTATGTGGCCTTCACATGGTGGTTGTTATGTGTTGAAAACGTGGGTGGAAGGGAAAAAAGGCATATTTAATACTTATGTAGATAAATTAGTGGAAGGGAAAAAAGGCAAAGCATTACCTGGCCTTTAAGTGCAGGGTCAGTTGGATTGGTGAGCATGACTACTTCAGGGTAGTCCAGTGGAACGCTCCTTGACCTCTCTCTATCCTCTTCATTTTCCATCAACTTTTGTTTCTGGTTGCCAATTTGCATGTGTTGGAATCTGCACAGTGCATGCCCACCCAATAAGACAAATCCAATTTATGGATTTTAAAGATCAGACTAAATATTCAATTTCTTGCTTGTCCTTGTCTAGCCTAAAGACCATGCGTGTCTGTGCTAGTGTGTTCGCAGGGTATCCTTGTTTGCGTTCATAGATGGCATACACATAAAACCCTGAACTTTCACTTTGTAAAATATACCTCCCCAACATCCACAATATTTTACTTTAGTTGTTGTAAACTAGGCTTGCAATCTGTCATGCTACCCTATTTTTAGACCACTAGCATAGGTGGTATATTTATAGTTTTAACTTTCTTTTACCTAACAATTTAGGTGGCTGATTAAGTTTTGGGTTTAAGTATGATTTTGATATTGGGCGCTTACCACTATTTGGGATGTAAGAATGAGATGGTGGTCGATTAAGTTCTAGGTCTAGGTATGATTTTGACATTGGACGCTTACCACTATCTAGGATGTAAGAATGTACCATTATTTGGGATGTAAGAATGAAAATGTGGTCGATTAAGTTTTGAGTCTATGTATGATTTTGACATTGGGTGCTTACCACTATCTAGAATGTAAGAATGAGTGGTGGTTTAAAATTTTGTAACAAATGTAATTGAAAAACTTATGAAATTGAGACTTCTAAATTAGATGAAAGATATTTGACTAAAGGAATTAAAATTTAACATACTAAGAAATTTATTACTTTTGGCAGATTATAAAAGGCGCTTAATTTGAAAAATTCTAGTGCAAACCTATGTGACAATTCAAGAATGCAATCCATTGGTTTTATACCTTGTGTCTATGTCGACTGGAGCTTGTTGATTGGTTGGATCCCACTTTCGAACAAACGAAACTTCCACTAAATCTGGAGTGGATTTAACCACATTAAACTGTGTGGCTAAAATGCTGCAGCAAATGAAGAGGATTCTCAGTTTCACCAATTAATTCCTCACATTCAATTTCAAGTTAGGCTGTGTGGCGAAAAACTCACGTATCTTCTTTAGATGGGCCTTGTGGTTCATTCCAGTTTATATCCCAGTACCTGCATTTCTCACAAACATCCATCCACATAAGCTCTCTATATCAATTTTTGCTGTAATTCAGCAACAACAAATTCACTTTTATAAATGATATGTTTTAAATCATAATCCTACTCTTGGGATGAATATGAATATAGTCAGTCAATAAAAAATCTTGTACCCAATTCTTTTTCCAATAAATAAAAATATATTGAGATACCATACTTAATTTTCTCTGCTGGATTGGGTAGAAAGATTCGACAAAAGCAGAGATCAGCTGTGTAAAAATACAACATGGGGAAGTTGGCTGTGCCAACTGTGCTGTTGCTGCTCTTCCTTCTATCCATTATTCCTGACAACAGTCGCAATATAAAAGCCAATGCAGAGGCAACGGCCGCTGATGAGGTTGTGGATTCTCCTAGGGTTGAAGAGGGCTTTGGAGCCATCCCGGACGCTCTTTCAACTGATGCCAATGTTGCACAGAAGGAGGCAGAGTCTATCTCTAGGAAGTCTCTGCGAGCCAATGCCCAGAAGTTTGAATTCCAGGCTGAGGTTTCGAATGCCTCTGATGCTTTGGATAAAATTAGATTCTTGTCTCTTACAGACAAGAATGTGTTGGGAGAGGGTGAGGATGCCAAGCTTGAAATCAAGATCAATTTGGATAAGGAAAAGAAGATTCTTTCAATTCGTGACCGTGGTATAGGAATGACTAAAGAAGAGCTGATGAAGAATCTGGGGACAATAGCCAAATCTGGAACATCAGCCTTTCTGGAACAAATGCAAAAAAGTGGGGATCTAAGCCTTATTGGTCAATTTGGAGTCGGATTTTATTCTGTGTACCTTGTTGCTGTTTATGTTGAAGTTATTAGCAAGCACAATGATGACAAACAATACATTTGGGAGTCGAAAGCTGATGGAGCATTTGCAGTAATGGAAGATACTGAGAATGAGCCACTTGGTCGAGGAACAGAGATTAGAATTCATCTTAAAGATGAAGCTGGTGAATATTTGGAGTAGGGTAAATTGAAGGAACTGGTGAAGAAGTACTCGGAATTCATCAATTTCCCTATTTATCTATGGACAAGCAAAGAACAAGATGCAGAGGCTCCTCCAGATGAAGAAACTACTGAGGATGAGGATAAGAGTGAAAGTTCAGAAAGTTCAGAAGAAGAATCAGACGAGGAGGAAACTGAAAATAAGGCTAAGACTAAGACTATTAAGGAAACAACATAAGAGTGGGAGCTTCTAAATGATGTCAAGGCAGTCTGGCTTCGGAATCCAAAGGAGGTCACTGATGAAGAATATTCCAACTTTTACCATTCACTTTCAAAGGATCTTAGTGAGGAAAAGCCCATGGCATGGAGCCACTTCAGTGCAGAAGGTGATGTTGAGTTCAAGGCTGTTTTGTTTGTCCCACCAAAAGCTCCCCATGATCTCTATGAAAGTTATTATACCAGCAAGGGAAATCTTTAACTGTTCGTTAGGCGTGTCTTCATTTCTGATGAGTTTGAGTTTGGTATCACGTGAGTCCTGATGCAACAGTTGATGAAGAGGACGAAGTAGAAGAAGAAACCGAGATTGAAACAACAAAAGACACTGAAAAGGAGCAGACAACTGAGGATGTCTTGGAAGGAAGCCCTGCTAAAGAGGAAATCATTGAGGATGTAGTTGAGGAGGAATTAAATCAGAACCATGATGAATTGTAGATAACGTAGTGTGAGGCTAGGGCCATTGGCCGAGGAGTCTTGGATAATTGTGAGATATAGATGTAATTTCTGAAAGTCTTAAAAAGTTCACTAAGATAAAATGTCATAGTGTCTTGGATTCCTCAAAGCTAGAATTTTCTTGCCACTAACGTTGGCAGCATTGCATTGCAGCCAAATCAACTTTGTTAAATTGAATGAAGAAGGGATTGAACTGTCTCTCTCATTCTTATTTACAATATATAATTTTCTCTGCACAATAGCTTTAAGAAATAAAAATAAAAGAAACAAACGTTAATATCCAGCATATCTTTTACGGGTTTGACCTTGGGCTGTATTGAGAAGTTTATCAATACCAGAAACAAAAATAAAAGATTCAACATACCCTCTACGAGTTGGACCTAGGGTTTTATCAAGAAGGTTATCAATGCCTCCGTACTCAACGCCCACAACCGTTCCTTGGGGATTGGCTAATGTCACTTTCACAATACCATTGTCCAAAATTACCTGTACGAACATTGAAAGACAGGCTTTTCAGGTAAGTTTATCTTCACAAATTTATATAAAGAATTTTAGTTTTCATTTCAAATACAATCATTTGATTTCATTATAAATCACAAAGTTTTATTATATAATCTTGTTTTTTAAATATCTTATCAGATTTGGAGTAAAGAAATTTAATTTTACTGGTTGCAAATAGCTATTTGGCATGAGTTTTTCATAATCTATGAAATAATGTGTATAATTAGTTTTAACTAGTATTTTTCCATTCAATGTTTCCAATCACACTCAGTAATACATAAATAAAAAGAATAAAATGTAATCCAAAACGTTGATTGAAAAATATACACAAACAAAACTAAAAGCAATCATATACATTACAGATTATTGTAAATTAAAATTATTACTAATGCTTACAAATGATCATAACGAATAATATTAATCCAAAATAAAATCTAATTCAATAAAGCACGAGTTTTTAAACAAAACAATTAAAATCAATATCAAAATCCAAAACTAAATCAACTGTAGCACAAATCTCCAATATAAATACTTCTACCAAAACATATATGTAAATCTCTTGAACTTTGAAAAGAGTAATAAGAAAACGTCAGATTGGCATTGAAATCCAATCTTTAATATAAAGATATGTTATGTGCCTGAAACCAAATGTATGTGAAACAACAGTAGTAAAAAAGTTGTGGGTTGGGAAATGGGTGATAACATTACTTGATCTCTCTGAAAACTGACTTGCACACTGCCTTCAGTCCTCAATGTCAAGGCTGTAAGAATACAGAGAACTAAAAATACTGTGAACTCCCACATTGTTGAAATAAAAGCAGAGACAACTGTATTCAACATAAGAGTTGGGAATACACCTCCTTTTATATACAGGGAAGTTGTTGGGAATACGCATAAAAGATATAAACATAGGCTGAATAAAATTGTTAAATTTAGACATGCCCCCTATAAAAATGAGGGCTTAAATTAAGTGGTCCAACCTGTCTCTCAAACAAATTAACTTGATTGTGTCCTTTTCTGGACAATATAGATTTTCATGTAATATAATTCTCTTTGATTGTCTTTTTCCTATCCACATAATTTTCTGCTGAGCTGCTACAGTTAATTTGTTAACTAATGTGGCTGGAAATGGTATGAGAACAAACTGTTTGAATTTAAAGTTCAACGAATTTTCTTTGCTTCAAATTTTAGTCCTTTTCTTCTCCTGATTTTTAGACTCGTTTCGTTAAGGAAAAATTATATTGTTAGACTCGTTTCGTTAAGGAAAAATTAAGAATATAATGTATAAATCTTCTTTGTTAATTTGGTAGTAATTCTTATTTATTATTAGTATGTTAAAAGAATATAAAAGTAGTTAATTTGATAGAGTACTATATGACGAATTATTTTCCTAAACATAAATATTATACTATTAAGGTAATAAATGATTTTTTTTTTTAATAATGTTTATGAGATCAAAGTATACTGGATTCAAAATTAGAAAAAAATAATTACATTAATACAATAAGATACAAGATTTACTCAATTAATCTTATTCTTTTCTAAAAACTTAAATTAAAGAATATATATACACACACTTTAACATTATCACGGTCTATTAGAACTAATTTACGTAAGGTTTAGAATTATCCATTACAATATATACATATATATATATTCTATGATGTATGCATGTATGTATCAAGAAGTTAAAACTACATAAGAAGATTAGTTTCAATCAATAGTTTTAATGATGTTCAAGTAGATGCTAGGTCTTTATCTTCTTACCTTGCAGGAAAAACACCCATTAATCTACAAAGACCAACATTAAATTCTTGATGTAGGTCAAATGCAATTCATAGAAGACAAAAAGGTTCTAACTGAAAGAATAGTTGTTAGTATTTCATAATAGTTCATTTACATGTTATATCATCAGATTTACTTAATTATAAGTTCATATATTGCAATAGATTCAAAACATAGATATAATCACTTCTTTTTTCAAAGTGTCATGTATAGAATGTTTAGGTTCTTTAAATTATGTTGTAATTTTACATACATATTTAGGATCTATAGATTAATTTTGTATTTAATTAGCATTAAAGCTCAAGGAATTTTCATTGTTTCAAAATTTTAGTTTTTTCTTTTTCTTGATTTTAACACTGGTTCCCTTAAAAATTTCAAATTTCTTTAAGATAAAAGTCAAAAAATAATATCACAATACTATATAATCTTCTTGTTATTTTATACTATGTAATATAATTATAATTTTCATATTGTACGCATTTTTTTGACATGTAAGAATGAGTTAGTTACTACTTGGTATTTAAATTAAGATGGTTATGGAGTTTTAAGAAAATTTTGATATGTCAACATTAAATTCAACTTGTGTAATATTTAATTCAAAATATTGTTCTATAATAAAAAATCTCTCAAGTTATTATGTAAAATTATTCTAATTAGCTCATAAAATACATGTACATGCTACTAAAAAAATATTTTGGTTGATTCTTATAAAAGCCTCACAAAAAATCTTTAAAATTGTTATCTAGGTCAAGTATCATACAAAACTAAGAAGCCTCAAAGTATTTTTATTAAAACAATGAGTTAGATAGTTAAGAGAAGTAGTAATCAAGAAATAGAAGTTTCCCTAAGTTAAACTTTCAAGCTTAAATTCAACTTGTGATCTAACACTTTCCATGACTTAAAATGATATTTACATTAAAAAAGGATAAATCAATATAAGTTTACTTGAAATAGATTCTTATGTGCAATATGACCCCATGTGATTGTTTACTAATTTTTAAGGCCTAGATAGTTTGATGTAGCACTATATTGGTTCAAATAAATAATTGGTGAAGACATGAAGAGGCATAATAGAAGAATGGGAAGAATACAAATAAAATATAGGAAAGTAGAACCTTTATTTATTTATAAAAATAAATTACATACATGTTGGATTTTTATTATGAATAGAACTTGACAATGTGAAATACCAATGATGAGAAAGAAACAAAAAATCTAAGCAAGGACTATTTGCATGACAATCTACTCAAACAACCAAAAGGAAATTTAATTAGATTCTACATCAAACTGTTGTTTTGGATCTGGGTAAGTGCACCAATTTGTGACACAATTTTGGTGCCAAATTGGAGAAATTCATAAAAAAGGCCAAAATTGGCCATTTGGCACATGCCAAATGTAAAAAGTAAAATAAAACCAAAAAATGTGTTTCAAACCCTCATTTCACTTCAACCTACAGCTTGGCTTGGAGGATTTGAGGTTTGCAACTCACGCTCGCGAAATATCATCCATTCTTTGCATCCTTAACTTGCTGTTTTTCACGAGGATGCCACCAACACGTCAGAGAGGTCGAAGATTGCGAAGAGGTATGCATTTTTATTCTATTTATTTTGAATTTGATTTAGAATGTAGAATGAAATAGTTTTTTATAATAAAACTTTGTTCTAATTCTCAGGGAATGAATCTCCACCTCAAAACATTGAGAATTCACAATCACCCCCTCACGAAGAGCCTCCTATACAAGAACAACCTAAAATCCCTCCATCAATTCATAGGCATCCTCAAGGAACACAAGAAAATATTCTAAATCAAATTGAAAACAATAAAAGAGACATTGAACAATTAATTGGAAGATCAATTGAGCATGTTGAAACCCACCCTTATAGGAGAGGGATTGCTAAATCATTGAAGTCAATTGTAACTCATGTAGGAGAAATGAGCCAAAAAATAAATTTTTGGTCAAATAAGAGGCATGAGATGAGACAATTTTATGCTAGTGGTTTGTCATATGCAGATGTCAAAAAACAAAAAAATAGCAAAGCTGACTTGTGTGCCCTATTTACAAACCCGAGAACCATTGCACCTTTGTCTCATGCATGCAAGAGGTTCCCCATCCATTGGTTCCACCATGAGTTAATTAAAAATAAATTTTGGGACCAGTGGTGGATGGTATTTGACCAACCTCCATGCAATAACCATGAGGTACCGCAATACTTTTTGAGGAAACTCTATTGTGAGTTTGTCCTCAATAAAATGCCAAACTATTTTGGCATCTTAAACTTTCAAGGTAGAGGTGGGGGCTCCACACATGATAGACTTGGTGCACGACGTAATCCACAGTTGGCACTGAGACCCTTGGCTAGACCCATGGTGGAGCATGTCGTTGTTCCTTCCATTGTTAAGGATAGTGTAGAGGTGGACACATTGGAGTTAATTGACTCACTCACCCAGACCATTTTACAATGTGTGAGGCCTCTAGTAGAGCCTGATGTGGAGGAGATGTGTAGGCCCCGAGCTCCACCCCACCATTGTGGTGCTTGTGGTGTTGTTTGCAAGTACGATTATTAGAGTGCTTGTGATGCAGCTACACAACCTACATCAACTGCAGAGGTGATGGCTTTCACAAATGATTTGTTGAATGATACATTCGGCATTGACACTCAAGTAAAATTCAACAAGTTCATTTAATGTTGTTTATTAAATTATATTTTGAAATTTGACAATAACTAAATTAGTAGAATTTTGATATGATGAAATTTTAGGGTCAGACTATTCATGAGACATGCTCCATTCCTACAGACCCTTATTCATTCTCGACGATGAGTTCACAGGTATGCAACTAGTATTAAAGATATTATTATTGCATTTGAACAATTGAATGTTATATTTGAATGTTTGACTCATAACATGCTTTGGATTTCAAACAATTTCCTGGTGGACCTTCGACCTCCATACATCGCGATTCATTTCCTCAAACAACTTTCACTCAGGTAGCCTTTATTCATTAATGGTGTTGTAAAACAATGTTAGCTAGTTTTCATAATTTTGCATATACAAATCTAAAAAATTGATGAGAAGCACAAACATTGCATTTTTATTCCCTGATTGTGTCACATTATCTTCTCCTAATTCACTTTTTGTTCCTTTATTCCTTCACAATCCCATCCCATTAACATTTAATAGTTCACCCTATTTTCCAGGATCCCCTCCTAGCCCATCCCACTAATATCTTCTAGTCCATGCCATTTGTCATTATGCCCTTCTACTCCCATCTTATTATACCCATTATTATTTCACCCTAGATGTTCCATGATCCCCTATGTTCCTTTATCCATTCTATGTTATACCATCTTTATCCACATTTCATCCTAGATAACTCTTCTCTGTTATTGCTACACACATGTCAAGTTCACACTTTGTGTACTATAGTGAAACCTGAGACACCTCATAATTCACCCTCTATTGCATTATTCCCTACTAATCGCATCCCATTAACCTCTAATTTTCCACCTTATATTTTATTATCCCATCCTAGCCCATCCCATCAATCTATACTAGTCCATCCTATGTTCTATTAATCTCTTCTATTCCCATCCCATTACCCTCTCTTATTTCACCTTATGTTCTATTATCCCCTCTTGGTCTTGTCCCATTATCTTTCCCTAATTCACACTATGTTCCTTTATTCCCTCCTAATCCCACCCCATTAACCTCTAATAGTTCATGCTATATTTTGTTATCCCATCCTAGCCCATCCCATTAATCTATTCTAGTCCATCCCATATTCCATTATCGCATCCAACTCCCATCCCATTATACCCTCTATTATTTCAACATATGTTCCATTATCCCTTTTTGGTCTTGTCTCTTTATCCTATCTATGCTATAGCACCTCCATCCAAATTTTATCCTATACAATATTAGAAGAAATAAATTTGCTTCCACTCAGTAATGACCAAAGTTGTCTTCTCCATTATTGTTGCACACCTCAACAACCAACTTCATGTTCTATAGTAAAACCCTAGACACTTTGTAATTCATCGTATGTTCCATTATCCTTTTGAAAGCTACTAGTAATATAGTAATCCTCACTTCATTCATGTGAACTTCAATGTGGCATTATCACTTTCTTGACAACATGCTCTAATTAACATTAGTTCATCAACATATGCAATACAAATCTCAATGAGCACTGAACTTTGGCATTTGTAGGAGTTTAATCTATCCCAGTGGACTTAGTACTTTCACCATTATATGATCTATAAGCACTATATTTTAGTCTCAACTGAGACCAACCATTTACTCTTTCATTTATGGCAATTATAAAGGGACTACCTGAACTTCTTTATATTGATGTTAGATACGTTGTTTCATTTGCAATTGATGACATTAGACAGCCCTGGTGATGTTGGTGGCACAATGGACCATGGAGTTGTTGCAGCAATAGTCAGTTTTGATCCATTGAGAGAGGTATGTGACAGATTAATCAATTTGACATTATATTTACTCTTTTATGGTCTATTATAGAAAATTGTCACAATAATTTTGTGTAGTTTAATTTCTATCTTGATGGTAGTTACAGGTGGTTGTCACTCCAAATCGTGGACGTGGTAATGTTGTAAATGTTTATGATGACTATATGTGTAAGCGGTAGAATGGGGAAAAAAAACTTAAACATGCATCTACGCTTCTAAATAGGACATTGCATCTAAGATTTAAAGAATTTAAACTAATTTAAACTACAAATCTTCAGAAATCTATCCTATTGCTCTCTAACTCTAAAGATCTCTCTAATCTATTTAACTCTCAGATTTAGAAGCTAATTAAACTATTGAAATGACACTTAGAGAATGAGAATTAAGCTATTCTTATTCTAATATGATTAACTATGCAGCTAGAATGATTCTACAACAAAACTTCTAAGAAGGAAACTACTATAAACTACCATAATTGAGATGTTGGATGGATGTTTGATTGAATGCTGAATGTTGGAGATGCTGGATGAATGTTGGATGCTTTGGAAACCTGCAGAGTAAGATTGCATAAGTTGGGATCTATTTCCTGTAGTCTGAGAGCTGTATTTATAGCTTTCACGGAAGCACAATTGCACAGGGATACGGGATAAGGGGTTGTGATTCAGTCTAGAGAATTGAATGGCATGGGATGAGAAGATGGAGTTGATCATGAAGGATTGTTTCTCCCCATGAAAACACCAGGCAAGATAAGAGGGAAGGTGGGTGGAAGGTGGTTGAGAGAACTTCCTGCAGGTTTGTCCCAGAAGCTCTTCCCGTGAATGACAGTGCCATTAATTAAATTTTGAAAATTTAATTTTATTGGTGAGTGAATAGTGGTATAAAAATTTATGCATAAATTTAAATAATTTAAATTTATTTAAATTTAGCAAAAAAAAGAAGATTGAATAATTTAATAAATCAAACTATAGTGTTTGTTTATTAAATTAAAACAAAAGGAGAATGATAATTAAATAAAAGATTTTAGAATATCTTTATTTAATTAAGAAGAAATGTGATGAGGTAATTAAATAACAAAAATTATTTAAGTTGTGTATTTAATTTATGATAGAAGTGTAAAAGAAGTAATAATGATAATAATTAAATAAAACAAAGTTTTTAATTTTGTTTATTTAATTAAGAGATAAATAATATGATAATAATAATTAAATAAAAAAAAGTTTTTAATTTTGTTTATTTAATTAGGAGAGAAATAGAAGAATTAATAATGAACTTAATATAAATAAATATTTCTATTTATTTACTAAGTAGATGAATTTAAGATAAATTAATCAAATAAGTTGTATTTAATTAATTAGATTCTCCAGACCATTTTTAGGTGTCTACATTTTGCCCCTCTTGGAAGTGATGTGCTTACGCATTGCTTCAAACAATGATTTTGCCTCAACTACCAGTATTGACGAAAAGTTTAAAATATGCCCTTGATTTGCCCCAGTGATTTGCCCCAGAAAATGAATTTGGAGATGATAACGATATATGCCCCCACGGGAGATAAATTGATGAATTTTGGAATTTTTTATGATTTTTCAAAATTTTTGAATTTTTATGGTGATTTGATGATGAATTGGTGAAGAAATAATTTATCTCCCGACAAAATAGTCCAAAAATGTCCTGGATAGATAAGAATAATTTCTCAGAAGGCAAAAAAATAAATAAATCTTTTGAAAATTCCACAAAAAATAACCTATAATTGCTCAAAAGGTCATTTTCAAAAGTCATTTGTGCATTTGACTTTGACAATCTTGTGATAGAGACCCTCAGAGTGCTTAGAGCTTTAGGATGTCGATCCCTTACCACACCCACCGACTCGAGTGTGTGCAATGTCACTAGCGTCTGACTGACTATGGACCTCTGGTATGTACCCCAAATCCTCCTCGTGATTCACGCCCATTCTTTTTGTGTCTTTTTGCACGTGTTTTTAGTGTTTTAGTGCGCGGCAGACGCGGTTTAGCGCGTTCGTAATCTATTGTAGCGCACCATAGTTTTAGCGCGCAGGGTTAATTATGTAGCGTGTCCGTGGAGTTTTATAGCACGCCAGACTTTTTAGCATGTTGGGTTGTTTTTGCAGCGCGTTAATAGGATTTTGTAGCACGCCAGACTTTTTAGTGCTCTAGGTTGATTTTGTAGCACTTCAATAAGTTTTTGTAGCGCTTGGAGGTATAGATTGATGAAAATTGTGCCTTTTGATTTTCGTCGATTTGTTGTTGATTCCATTTATTTTAGTTTGATTTTGACTAAAATATATGGTAAACGATCTCATGATGAGCAAGATCTATTGATTGATAATAATTACCCTCATGATAGGCAAGGAATAATTAAACCTTCCGAAGGAATGAACCCGATTGATAGATGAGGGTTCCTTGATAAATTGATAGTTTGATAGGTAAAGCATAATTTTTTGAAAATTTGATGACCTGATGTTTGAAATTCTGATTAAAATGTTCTCTTTGTATGATAATAGGAGCATTTAGATGTTATCCAGGTGCGAGAGTAGTTCCCTTGGCCATTTGATATGATACCACGACTTTCAGCAGATGAGAGACAACATATTACCGATTACGGTTTAGCAACGTTACTTGATATGCCCCATATTAGACTTAATAGGGGTCTATTGACAGCCTTAGCAGAGCGGTGGCATAGTGACCACAACACCTTCCACTTACCTACTGGTGAGATGACTGTGACGCCAGAGGATGTATGGCGTATTCTTCGCATTCCTTTTGTTGGAGAGATTGTAGTGCATGATTCAGAGGAGGTTGGTCGGGTAGAGGCTATGCGAAGAACCTTTCAGGATCCCCATATTGCGGGAGAGTGGATTCCATGGGTAGAGATGCATGATTCATATGCTCCACTTCCTTCAGTTTTGGCCGGCTTTATTGGTGAATTCCTTTGTCCTGATAAGAGGTCAAAGGGTCTATCTCTCAGATGGGGTCGGGTATTAGAGGGTCTGGTGGCCCACAGGACGAGATATGCTTAGGGCATGTGTATGCTTGCCCAGTTATATCATGATTTACACTGGATTATGTACCTTGGAGGCAACAGTTTTTTGGTAGGGGCTACACTTCTTCAGGTATGGGCATAGGAGCATATTGTTGTTACGCGTCCCATGCCAGTGTTAGCGAGACCAGCGACGAGGCCTTATGTGTTTCGGTATAGAGGCAGGCCTACCCAGCATATGATGGGTAAGCTAGATTATAGGAGGCAGATTATTGATGATGTGGAGGCAGTGACCTGGCGTCCCTATTTAGACTGTGATGACTGGGATGGTGATGATATTGAGTTGGGGTTCTTGTCCGATTCGATGTATTTGATTGGGAAGAGCCCCAGGATCTTGAAGCGATTCCTGTTTCGTCGCGTCTACAGGCAGTATGGTATTGTTCAGTGCATGCCACAGGGAGTAGCACATTACGAGCAACGACGAATAGATGTCAGTGATTGGGGTCCTAGTTTGCCTTATGGGGCACTTGTTGAGGGTTATCGTGCTTTACAGCTGGATCAGCATGGGATATCCAATGGGACATTGTCAAGGCACCTGTTACTCCCAAGTATGGAGAGTACTTGGCTCTGCACCCTCCTCCACGTATTACTATTCCAGATGAGCCAGTAGCAGCACCACCAGCAGCACCAGTAGGGGGTGTTTAGGTTGGTTAGAGACGGGGGAGAGATGATGACAGTGAGAGTAGCAGTGACGATGATAGTGAGAGCAGCGAGGAGAGCAGTGATGATGATGGTGGAGATGGGGGGAGACCGAGTGTAGCAGGTACCATAGAGCCATCTACTAGTGCGCCTCGTAAGAGGTAGGTTGTTGCTTCCTCGTCGACAGAGCGATCAGAGGTCACGGGCTTACAGGTGCAAGTGTAGACTTTGCAGGGACAACTAGCACAGGTGCAAGGATTACTAGCACAAACAGAGGCTCAAATGCAGGCACAGCTAGCTACTGCACAGACACAGATCACCTCTTTGATTGGTGAGAGATATGGGGCTCTACAGGCAGCAGCTATAGCATAGGCTCAGCTGGTAGGTGTACGAGCTCAGTTGACCACTTCCCAGGCACAGATCACAGCCTTGACTGCCGAGCGAGACACTATCAAACAGACAGCAGAGACAGCACAGGCGACTACAGAGAGATTGCAAAGAGTGGCAGATGGTACTTCCGTGGCAGACTACATGCGAGAGGCTATGCGGGCAGGTGCTGAGATTGAGTTTTATAGGAGCCGCTATCATGAGTGTTTCCCCCCAGAGCAGAGAGTCAATTATGCTCAGTCTCGCTCAGAGAGGACTCATTCGAGGATAGTGAGCAGAGGTGTGACACAACCTCTCCCGAGGGATCCGAGAGATCTGAGAGATCCCGGGACATCTGGTGGTGGTCCTGATACTGGTGCGAGACCTACTCCTTCTGGTGCGAGTACCACTTGATATCAGTTGTGTACCTTTTGAGAGATATATACAGCCCTTTTTGACATGATTTTATTTTCATTCTTTTCAGACTTCATTGTATACTTGACACTTGATGAGATATATCTGTGCAGCGGTTCGATTGATCTATGGTATGTTCTACATGATTTATGTGATGGATGCATTGATTTTATGATGTATTCCACATGATTTATGTGATGGATGTATTGATTTTATGATGGATTCTACATGATTGATGTGATGGATGCATTTTAATTTTTATGTTTTATGATGATTTATTGTACTAGCTTGTATGGATGCATTAATGATGATGTGATATGATATTGATGATATATTTCCTTTCTTAATGAGATGCCATGTATGATAAATAAAATGTGATGTAAATGAATGATGAATCAAATGAAATTGTGAATGAATGATGTATGAATGAGATATTAATGAGGCGTAAATGAAATGATATATGGATGCAATGTAATATAGAATGAGATATAAATGATTGAGGTGTGTAATGAGACGTTATGTGATAGATAAAATGATATGTGATATATGATATATAAAATGAGATGTGAGTGAAATGATGTATGTAATGAATGAGATGTAAATGAATGAAATATGAAATGTGAATTAAATGATATACGGATAAAATGTAATGAAATGATATATAAAATGAAATGTAATGAATGATGTAAATGAAATGAGATATTAATGAAATGTGAATGAAATGATGTAAATGAAATGAGATATTAATGAAATGTGAATGAAATGATATACGGATGAAATGTAATGAATGATGTAAATGAAATGAGATATTAATGAAATGTGAATGGATAAAATGTAATGAAATGATATATAAAATGAAATGTAATGAATGATGTAAATGGATGAAATGTAATGAATGATGTAAATGAAATGAGATATTAATGAAATGTGAATGGATGAAATGTAATGAAATGATATATAAAATGAAATGTGAATGAAATGATGTAAATGAAATGAGATATTAATGAAATGTGAATGAAATGATATACGGATGAAATGTAATGAATGATGTAAATGAAATGAGATATTAATGAAATGTGAATGGATGAAATGTAATGAAATGATATATAAAATGAAATGTGAATGAAATGATGTAAATGAAATGAGATATTAATGAAATGTGAATGAAATGATATACGGATGAAATGTAATGAATGATGTAAATGAAATGAGATATTAATGAAATGTGAATGAAATGATATACGGATGAAATGTAATGTAAATGAATGATGTATATAAATGAGATGTGAATGTAAATGAAATGATATACGGATGAAATGTAATGTCATGAAATGACATGTTTATTGTGAAATTTATGATGAGATGAAGAAATGATGTTATATGCATGTCTTTATGAAAATTGTATGTGTCAAGTATACTTAATCTTTAATAAGAAAAGATAACATTTTTTGTGAATAAATCTTTGTAACTTGTGCAACCAGTACTCTGTAGATGTATTATTATGAATGCAATCTATGTTAACCATGCAATCCTATTTTATCAATGCAACCCTAAGTGTCATTTCAACAATCTTTTTATTTTGCTTGGTATCATCACTGAGCTTTTTAAAATGTTGAAAGCGAATACAAGCATCAATGATATGAGATAGAACAATGATGACTTGAGTATTTCTTTCATGATATTTGATATTGCAAGCGAACACAAGCATCAAGGTATAAGATAGACCAATGATGACCTGAGCATTTCTTGCATAAACAGACAAGATTTAATCATTTTCTTAAGTGAATCGGAATGTCATCCATGATACTTGGTAGAGCACTTCCCGCGACAATTCACAAAGTAATAATGACTAACTCACAAACAACAAACAAAGAAAAGTATCATTCTCCTCCCTTGTTTCTCTAGTTCAATACATCATCGAGTAGCTCCAAAGAAATGATAAGCAAATGATAAAATAAAAAGCACAACAATTCAAATTCTACTTAATGTATTTTCAAATCATTATTCAGATTAGATCATCAGTGTTGAAATGTGTGTGCTGATGTTTGCATGATACTCCCAGATGTTTGACCAAATGATGCAACCTGAAGACCTATCCTAGGGGTCTCGGGGACTGATCAAAGATTAGTCTTACCTACGTTATACATGCAGAGACCACATAGTTTGATTGACACAGACTCTACTTTCAATTGATGTAGACTCTATTTTGTGTTTTCAATTTTCTAATGTTTTTGGATTTTGATGGTTTTTCCGATGTGTTTGGATTTTGATTTTTCTGATGTTTTTTGGATTTTGATTTTCTGATGTTTTTGGATTTTGATGGTTTTTCCAATGTGTTTGGATTTTGATTTTCTGATGTTTTTGGATTTTGATGGTTTTTCCGATGTGTTTTTTTGGATTTTGATTTTCTGGTGTTTTTGGATTTTCAAGATATTTGATTTGGAATGAGATGGTATGACCGATTGAAGGAACAAGATGAACCACAATAGAGGTAATGCAACCATGGATAAATGATAGATCAAAATGAAAGTCACTGCAAAACATGTCACACAAGCAACATATCTCTTGTTGAAAGACAACAATAGTTGATTGATTCCATAAAGCATGATGATGATAAGTACTTAGGATTACTGATATCCTCTAAGTACAAAAAGATTGATGATTGTTGACGATTGATTGACAAAAGATATGAGGATTGGATAATGTTTTACAGCTAGGCTCAAATATGATTTGCATGATAAGATTCAAGGTTGCAAATGGACATAATGACATGGATTTTGATAAGCTAGGAGATATGGAATGGAATAATGCAAGGATAATAATAATGAATGGGATGATCAAGATCAACTAGACAAGATATATACACAAGGACCAAGTGCTTTGCCCCCATTCCTCATCAAAACCAAGGATGAAAAGAAAGGATGTATCTAGTAAGAATGATGGAATATGGATGAAATAAAAGATATGGTACGAAAGATATGGATAAAGCATATAGGATAAGCATATATGATGTTCAAGAAGATTCTTAACCTTATCAAGATCAAAAGTGGAAATGTAAGGAATGAGCGTAGAAAGGATAATGACCATGAATGATAAGATGGATGAGGCTTGCCCCTAAGTGTAGAGTGCAAGAGGAATATGTAAGATAGGATATGGATAATAGGGATATGGAGGAAGGAATTTAACATTGAGTTTCACAACCAATTATCCCTTTAATTAACCATGGCAATGGGGATTAGACTCATAAATGTTGGTAGATTAATGGTATGATGGAACAGACTAAGGATTTATGCAAAGGTTTGGATTAAAGGGGAATGATGGGTGATGAAGGTTGGATAATGGATAGATGGAAAGGATGACAATCTCAACATTGGCACACACCTTGAAGGATGGTGGAGTGATGGAAGAAGAATGGATTTGGAAAGTGATAGGTTATTATATGGAAGATTGGAGGAAGCTTTTGGATAAGCGAATTTGGATGCCAATTTTGATTTTATTGCTTCTATGAGACTTTTAGGAATCCACATGATTTTTGACTTTGATATTTGCTTAGTGGGCCTTTGTGGGCTTGAAAATTTTTCATTTATGGACCTTTGTGGTCTTTGAAAATTTCCTTTTTGCTTTGATGGGCCTGTGTGGCCTTTTGAATTTTTCTTTTGATTTATGGACCTTTGTGGTCTTTGAAATTTTCCTTTTTGCTTTGATGGGCCTTTGTGGCCTTTTGAATTTTTCTTTTGATTTATGGACCTTTGTGGTCTTTGAAAATTTCCTTCTTTCTTTGATGGGCCTTTGTGGCATTTTGAAATTTTCTTTTGATTTATGGACCTTTGTGGTCTTTGAAAATTTTCTTTTTTCTTTGATGGGCCTTTGTGGCCTTTTTGATTTTTCCTTTGATTTTGGATCAAGTTTTCTTTTATTTTTGCATGTCTCTTCGAGGAGACATGTTGATCCTTTGATACATGTGGATTTTGATATAGAAGCTTCTGATATTTGGCACCCAAATTGCTTCCAAGAGCAATGGGAGGGGTGGATTGAGATGAATGGTATAGAGGTATTATGGATGAGTTAATGTGGGTAGAATTTTGAAAGGGCGTCAAGGTTGTGTGCCTTTGTTGTTCTTGAGGAATAGGATATGGACCTAGGATAGATGGAAATTTTGATGGACTAGGATGAGGACCTAGGATAGATGGTAGGTTTGATGCACTAGGACACTTAGGTGTATAACCAAGGCCATGGTGATATGGGTGTTTTTGAATAGAAAGGGGTTCTAGGAAACCTTGTTCATAAATGCCTAATCCTTTGCCTTTGTAGTTCATACTTTGACACATTTTTTTACCAATGGGATATGTATTGTTTGTGAAACAAGATGCAAGTTCATTTTGGGGAGGATATGATATGGATGAAAGGATAGGTGTTGGAAGCAAACCAGAATGGATAAAGGTGGAGGATCCCAATTTATAGGTATGGGGTTCATGGATAGCTTGAATAGGTGTGATAGGCTCTTGACATGGGGATGATGGGATATTTTGATCTTGACTTGGAAAAGGATCATGAGGTGGTATGAAAGACATATCTTGATCATGAGAAGGATAAACATCTTCATGGGATGAAAGGGCATCCTTGAATGGAAGCATATCTTGATCTTGATGAGGAAGGGAATCATTAGATTCCGTAGAAAGCATGTCTTGATCATTAGTTGGTAAGAAATCATTAGATAGGATTGAAGAACTAGCATGATCTTGTGAGGCAATAGAATCATGATATGGTATGGATTGATTAGATGATTTGGAAGAAGAACTTGGAAGGATACTTGTCTCTTGTGATAGATATGAATTATTTTGGATAAAAAGTGAAAGGAGGGGATCATCATAAGATTCTTGATAAATGGGATCTTGATCAAAGATTGGAAGATTTTGTGAGATTGTGGAATCATTGGATGGAGTAGAAAGAATATCTTGACCTTGATGTGTAGGGGAGTCTATGCTAGCATGCTTTGGATTGAGAGATTGACATGAATCATTGGATGTTGAGGATATGATAGAAGAAGGTGATTGGATGGAATTGTTAACTTGGGTGAAAGAATCTTGAGGTTCATTTTGGCTTATGGTGGATGGAGATAAATGCGTGGCATGGTAAGATTGTTCACTATCATTTGTATTTGAGGACTAAGATTTGGGCTTTTTGAAATTTTGGAAAAATTCAAAGATATTGAACTTTGATGATGGAGTTGTTGGTGAAGAAGGCCTCATGTTCATTGTTTGGTCAAGAGGATATGGGTAGATGTTTGGCATTAGATATCTCTTTGTGGTTGTTTCCCAGATTTGTTGTTGAAGGTTTTCCAATTGACAAGCTAAAGCATTCAATTGATCCTCCTCTATTTCAGCCATGGTGGTTTGTGTTTCTTTTTTGGGATGATTTTATCTATTTTAAAGACAAGAAAACACAAGCAAGAATAGAATAGTTGATTTAAAATTCTAGAATCTAAACAAGTAGTGTATGTTCTTAAGAATCAAGCATGATTCTTTTTTATTTTCACTGGTTTATAACAGATAAGACACTTCAGATAGACTCACTCCTAGAGACAAAAGGTCATTGTTATATACTCAAATGGCCCACAGCTTGGAATTGCGTCGACTCACACAGCCATGTCACCCCCTAGAGGGCACCCGTGTTTTTGTCTTTTCCAGGTGCGTACTCAGAGTGACGAAAGTGGATACCGGATCCCCTGAGCAAACAGTCCTTGGCAATTATATGGTGAGTGCTTGAGGGTAGATTCTTCCCCGCCCCTACACCACCGAGTATTACAATGTTTAGAAACTGACAAGCGTGCTTCTATTTCTAGGTTCTTAGATAGGATTTCCGTTCAGAGCGGAAAATGGATAAACTCCCTCGAGAGACCTCCCAATCTTTAGAACAAAGATTTTGGGGATGATTATCCTGCACACTTCTGTTGAAAGAGGGTTTCCCCAAATTCACATAAATTTTAAAGTGGGTTGGAATGCCATGGCTTTTGGCTATCCCCACTTAGGTCATTCTCGTAGGGTGAGTACTTTTTCCCACTATGGCAGGCCTGTCTAAAGGTTTTAATAAAAGCTTGAAAATTGCGCAAAGTAAAAGTGATTTTGGTATTCTGATGCACCCAGTCAAGGGGAAAGCATAAACCTATCACCCAATCACGGCAAAGAAGTTGTTCTTTTTAAAACCCAAAATACAAATGATTTAATCTATATGGAGATATTGCTCCATAAAAAGCATGATGTTCAATTTTAATCCCACAAGAAATGATGAAGTTTCTATCCTAGGATTGATCAATTTTTATCCATTTGCTATCCTAAGATTGATAAATTTTAACCCATTTTCTGTCATAGGATTGATAAATTTTAACCAAAAAGAGACCAAAGAACAAAAATCTGGTCGCGGATGCGTCGGATCTAGATAGAAAGATACATTTTTATTGATGCTATTTGGTCCTAAAGCAGGAATGAAACAAAATAGATGATGGGTTATTTTCCCATGAGTGTTCAAAAACACTATTACAATGAATATCAAATGCTCTTTCTTTCACTTCAATGCTCCATTTTCTTTTTAAAACCTGTGTAAATATTCCAAATGTTAGATGAAATCAAGAAATAAGAAGATATAAGGGTTAGATGAATGATTAAGCAAGAAAACCCTAAACCTTAGACCAAGTTACAATGTGATTTGACTTTAAATGTCAAATTGAAAATTTTAACTCTAAAAAAAGTGATAAACACCTACACCATTGCATAGCTTATGAAATTCTACCCCATTTAAAAAAAAATCATCAAAAAGGATCCGTATGACCAAGATATGGCCATTTTAAGATTGACTATCAAAACACTAAATTTGATGCGCTAAAACAAAGCCCTGAAGCGCTAAAACAGAGCTCTAAAGCGCTAAAATAGAGCCCCGAAGCGCTGCAGAATTGTCCTGAAGCACTAAAATAGTCTATTAAAGCGCTAAAACAGTTGTGTGGCACACTAAAACATTTGAGTGGCACGCTAAAACAGACAACCGATGCGCTATAGTTTTTATTCGATGCACTACAGAATATCTCCGACGCGCTGTAAAAAACCACGGTTCCATGAAAACTATCACGCTGATACCTGTAAGACACTTTTCTCAAAGATTAAGCAGAATATGGGGTTATGCCCCATGGTGGGTGCCAATTTGTAAGCGGTAGAATGGGGAAAACAAACTTAAACATGCATCTACGCTTCTAAATAAGACATTGCATCTAAGATTTAAAGAATTTAAACTAATTTAAACTACAAATTTTCAGAAATCTATCCTATTGCTCTCTAACTCTAAAGATCTCTCTAATCTACTTAACTCTGAGATTTAGAAGCTAATTAAACTACTGAAATGACACTTAGAGAATGAGAATTAAGCTATTCTTATTCTAATATGATTAACTATGCAGCTAGAATGATTCTACAGCAAAGCTTCTAAGAAGGAAACTACTGTAAACTGCCATAATTGAGATGTTGGATGGATGTTTGATTGAATGTTGAATATTGGAGATGCTGGATGAATGCTCGATGCTTTGGAAACATGCAGAGTAAGATTGCATAAGTTGGGATCTATTTCCTGTAGCTCGAGAGCTGTATTTATAGCTTTCACGGTAGCACAATTGCACAGGGATACAGGATAAGGGGCTGTGATTCAATCTAGAGAATTGAATGGCATGGGATAAGAAGATGGAGCTGATCATGGAGGATTGTTTCTCCCCATGAAAACACCAGGCAAGATAAGAGGGAAGGTGGGTGGAAGGTGGTTGAGAGAACTTCCTGCAGGTTTGTCCTGGGAGCTCTTCCCGTGAATGACAGTGCCATTAATTAAATTTTGAAAATTTAATTTTTGTTGGTGAGTGAATAGTGGTATAAAAATTTATGCATAAATTTAAATAATTTTAATTTATTTAAATTTAGCAAAAAAAAGAAGATTGAATAATTTAATAAATCAAACTATAGTGTTTGTTTATTAAATTAAAACAAAAGGAGAATGATAATTAAATAAAAGATTTTAGAATATCTTTATTTAATTAAGAAGAAATGTGATGAGGTAATTAAATAACACAAATTATTTAAGTTGTGTATTTAATTTATGATAGAAGTGTAAAAGAAGTAATAATGATAATAATTAAATAAAACAAAGTTTTTAATTTTGTTTATTTAAGTAAGAGAGAAATAATATGATGATAATAATTAAATAAAACAAAGTTTTTAATTTTGTTTATTTAATTACGAGAGAAATAGAAGAATTAATAATGAACTTAAATAAATATTTCTATTTATTTACTAAGTAGATGAATTTAAGATAAATTAATCAAATAAGTTGTATTTAATTAATTAGATTCTCCAGACCATTTTTAGGTGTCTATAATATGTATACAGTAAGTGATTATATTTTGTTATATGTCATTTCACAATTCAATTTCTATGTATTAACACCTATACTTTTTATTGTATCAGTTGAAGGTCTAGAGTGAAGAGAGGAGGACTAGCGAGTGTGTTTGAAATATGAGAACCAACAGTCACTCCATCCAGCCGAATTTTGAAGGGAGCACAGGATCTATTTCCTTCCCCTAGAGGGAAATGACTATGTATTAGGGTCATTTGTTGTATGCCTATGTGGCATTTTGGAACACATGTTTTGTACTATCAATATATACATGAAATTTTATGTCCATATGGCTCCTTTGTACTAATCTTGTATGGATTTTTTGGATATATTGTATATACTTTTATCAATATATATCATTGTATAGCCTTACGGCTTTTTGATTAAAGAAAATCTTATTTTACAACTACCATTCTTGAATGATGTTATCATGCATATCATGTAAATTGTATGTTTGAATGTTGTACACATGAATTTTGTTTACATCTAATGCTTAATTAATTATTGTTGATTGCTCAATAAGCCCCATCTAAAGCATATTGTGTAAATAAGCTCCATTCCTGGTGGTTTGTATCCTTTGGAATGCTTCAATTACTTGTGCCTCACTTATTCACATGCATGTTTCACTTATTTACATGTATACTTCACGTATATTGTGTGTATTCACATGTATGCTTCATGCTTCCAATGCATAGCAGCAAAAATATTTTAGGGAAAAAATTATATTTAAAAAAACATAAAAAATTGTAGAACAAGAGATAAAAACTATTATTTTTGAAATTGAAAGGTATTTCCATAGCATATAGAGATATAGAGAGAAAATAAAATAAAGATTTTAACTAATGAATTGTAAAAAATAGATATTTGTAGTTTATATTCAAATTGTTGATTACATTGCATGTTGCACATCTTTTAAAGTAAAAGCATTACTTCACATTGCATATCTAATAACTAGATGTTGATAGATGACAAAATTTCAATTACAATATAGTTTCTACAAAGTCAACCTAAGCAGTTATGCAATTACTTCACATTGGATAACTAATAACTAGGAGCAACTGCGAATTGCATTTTCTTATCATGGCATTCTATGAGACCAAATTTCTTTGAGTTATTTTTTCAAATAGTTCATTGCCTTGTCTATGTTACCACATTTTTCATACATGTCTACCAAAGCATCTTGTCAAACAGTTCACTGCCTTGTTGCTATGGCTAAAAGCCTAAAACAAGTGCTTTTGAACAAGCTATGGATGGTTGGACAAAATATATCAAAAGCATAATAGTAAGAAATAGCATAGATAAGGAAATGAACTATTTGAAAAACTACATCAAATAAATGTGGTGATGGAATGCCATGACAATCCATAGACAAGGTAGTGAACTATTTGAAAATATGCCTCAAAGAAATGTGGTCTCAAGGTGATGGAATGCCATGAAAATCAAATTGCTTTTGATTTTCATGGTATTCCATCACCATGAGACCTCATTTTTTAAAGGCATTTTTTCAAATATTTCACTACCTTTTCTATGCTACCACATTTTTTGGTGCAAGAGCACCATTAAATAAAAGTTGTCAATTCAAGGTTTTGAGGAGTGGGCTTTATGTTTTGAGGTCTTTTGTCTAAAATAAGGTCAATGAGACAATTTTCTATTGTAATGTATCATTTTAGTTGATAGCTAGATGTTTAGAAGGTCAAGTTTGCAAAAAGTACAAAATATTGAAAAAAGATGTAAAGTTACTAAAAAGTTGCAAAATTGCATTTTTAGGGAAGGAAAATGGTCATAGCATTTTAAAAGGTAGTTGTAGGAATTAAGACAGTTTGGAGGGAAAAATCATAAATAAGGTGCAAACCAACAATGTAAGTTGGATTTTGAAGATCTGGAAGATTGAAGTTCATTAATAATACTCTATTTTTCTCCACTTTTTTTGTATTTTTTCAGTTTGCAGTGACTATACAGCCTGTACAACTACATAATGTTCTAAATCTATTTTAAATTAATTTTAAGGTGTGAGTTGGCCACTTATTGCATTTGATTTGAGCATCCAATAGTGGATTCGATGTAAGTGTGAGAAAATTATTTGTGACTAGTTGTATACCCTGTTTTAAGGGTTTGTAGCCTTTAAAATGTAAAATCAACCCATTCCACTTTTTTTGGCTCTTGTAACTTGTGGAATGGGATTGCAACATCAATAAACAAGTGAGGGAATGTTGAGAGAGTGCAGGGGAGGCCTAAAAATGTGTTGGGCATGAATCCCTATAGTGGAAAATTGTGTCTTCCAAGTGGAAAAGAAAGGTTTTGATATGGTAATGAGTGAAATAGGTTGGGGCAGAATTTTTTCTTATTTAATTGAGTATGTGTAGAGGTTTTTAGACTAGTTTGAGGTGGTGGAAAGTTTGATTGAGGTCTAGAAATGTAATTTCCATTAAAACCCTTTATTTTTTGCTATAAAAGAGGGTTTTGAGTTTAGGTATATTGGAGGGTGGATTTCTAAGAAAAAATTGTGGAATATTTGGTTTGGTAACCTGTAGAGAGCTTCCCAATTGAATTTTGAGTGAAAGGGAGAGTTTAAGGTAGAGTCCCTTTGTAAAAATGACCTAATTTGAGGCCTAGTCAGTGTGAAAAGCCTGATTTGAGATAGTTGTATCAAAGTAACCTATTGACTGGCTATGGTATGTTGTTGAGTACCTTGATGGGTGTTTGAAACCCTTATGGTCCTGATTTGAAAGGACAACACCAAGGAGATATACTCGATTGGCCAATTAGGCCAAATTTTCAAAGCAACTGTACTCCAAACTATCTTCCCATCCCAAATAACTATAGAAAGTCATTTTCCAGACCACAAAACCTCCAAATCCACAATCTTTAACTTGAGAACCACTCCTTTAAGCCCACTTTTACAAAACCCTCATTTTTATCAAGTTTAGGGTGGGTTTATTGAAAATCCTATTCCCACAACTCATAACACCTTTCCAAAGCATCAAACATGCTTAAAAGAACCTTCACATGCTTAAAATTCCCTAAAAAATTGTTGTCCCAAAGGATTTCAACCATTTCCACTCTTAAACCACTCAATTTCACCAAAATTCATCAAATTGCCAACTAGGGCATCACACCAAACCACTCAACTCATCTCCCTTGCTCCAAAAACTATGCACATATGTTCCCTAGCACTAATTATGCCATTCCACCAAGTTACAATAGGATACAATGGGTGGAATGGCTAATAAGTCATTTTTTCACACTCAACTACTTGCATTTGACCCCTTTTTCCCCAAGCGAGAATTCGCTGCCATGAGAAAAGGCCTCTGAAATAGAGAAAACCAAGACAAGTTATTGTAGAGGGGCCCAACATGATCCCATAGGCTCAAACAAGAAGTTTCTAAGCATCACGATGTCTGAATACAAGCATGCTGAAGTTTCCAACCATTTTGCACTTTGGACTTTTAAGGGATTATGTCGGTTGAATGTAGCTTAGAGTGATTCCGCATGTTTCGGTGTGAAAGAAGAACATGTATAGCACAAATATACCCACTTAGATGCGTAAAAATAGTCTGTTTGGTCACACAAATTGCAAAACGAAAGTTGCACCACTTTGCAACTTTGCATGGCTTACATTTGACACTTTTTCCATCAAATGAAAATCCCCCACCACGAGAAAACCACTCCAAGATAGTGAAAACTAAGAGATTTTTTTGTAGAGGGGCCCAACATGATCCCATAGGATCAGACATGAAGTTTCTAAGCATCATGGTATCTGAGTAACAACATGTTGAAGTTTCTAGCCATTTTGCACTTTGAACTTTTAAGGGATCGACCCAGTTGAACGTAACTCAGAGTGATCCCATGTATTTGGGTGTAAAATAGGACCATACCTAGCATAAAAATACCTATTTAGACACATTGGAATAGTCTATTTGGTCACATGAGTTGCAAAGTGAAAATTGTACACCACTTTGCAACTTTGCACTGCTTGCATTTGACACTTTTTCCATCAAGTGAAAATCGGCCACTACGAAAAAACCACTCCGAGATAGTGAAAACCATGAGAGGTTGTTGTAGAGGGGCCTAATGTGATCTTGTAGGATTAGATGATAAGTTTCTAAGCATCATGGTATTCGAGTAAGAGAATGTTAAAGTTTGCAGCCATTTTGCACTTTGGACTCTTAAGGGATCAATCTAGTTGAACGTAGCTCGAAGCGATTCCACATGTTTGGGTGTGAAAGAGGACCATGCCTAGCATAAAAATACCTATTTAGATGTGTTGGAATAGTTTGTTTGGTCACACAAGTTGCAGAACCAAAGTTGCACCACTTTGCAACTTTCAACTACTTGCATTTGACAACTTTTTCCCCAAGTGAAAATCTGCCACCATAAGAAAACCACTCTGAGAGAGAAAAAATTGAGAGAGGTTTTTGTAGAGGGGACCAACATGATCTTGTAGGATCAAATGATAATTTTATAAGTGTTACGGTATCTAAGTAATAGCATACTAAAGTTTGCAGACATTTTGCACTTTAGACTCTTAAGGGATCGATCTGGTTGAAAGTAGCTCAGAGCGATTCCCCATATTTGGATGTGAAAGAGGACCATGCCTAGCATAAACATACCTATTCAGATGCATTGGAACAGTCCATTTGGTCACACGAGTTGCAGAATCAAAGCTACACCACTTTGCAACTTTCAACTAGCATTTGACAACTTTTTTCCCAAGTGAAAATCTGCCATCACGGGAAAACCACTCTAAGATAGCAAAAACTGAGAGAGTTTTTTGTACAAGGGTCCAACATAATCCCATAGGATAAGATGATAAGTTTCTAAGCATTATGGTATCCAAGTAATAACATGCTGAAGTTTGCAGCCATTTTGCACTTTGGACTCTTAAGGGATCGATTTGGTTGAACGTAGCTCAGAGCAATTCTGCATGTTTGGGTGTGAAAGAGGACCATTCCTAGCATAAACATGTCTATTCAAATGTGTTGAAATATTTTGTTTGGTCACACAAGTTACAAAACAAAATTTGCACCACTTTGCAACTTTCAACTACTTGCATTTGACAACTTTTTCCCCAAGTGAAAATCCACCATGACTGGGAAACCACTCTGAGATATCGAAAACTAAGAGAGGTTTTTGTAGAGGGGCTCAACACAATCCCATAGGATTAGATGAGAATTTTTTAAGCATCACAATATCCGAGTAACAACATGCTAAAGTTTACAGCCATTTTGCACTTTGGACTCTTAAGGGATCGATCCAGTTGAACGTATTTCAAAGTGATTTTGAGTGTGTGGGTGCGAAAGAGGACCATTCCTATCATAAACATACCTATTCGAATGCATTGGAAGAGTTTGTTTGGTCACACAAGTTGCAGAAAAAATGTTGCACCACTTTGTAACTTTCAACTACTTGCACTTAACAATTTTTTTCCCAAGTGAAAATCTGCCATCACGAGAAAACCACTCCAAAATAGTGAAAATTAAGAAATATTTTTGTAGAGGGGCCCAACACAATCCTATGAGATTACACGAGAAGTTTCTAACTGTCATGGTATCTGAGTAACAACATGTTGAAGTTTGCAACCATTTTGCACTTTAGACTCTTAAGGGATCGATTCGGTTGAAAGTAGCTCAGAATGATTCTACGTGTTTGGGTGTAAAAAAGGACCATTCCTAGCATAAACATACCTATTCAGACATGTTGAAACAATCCATTTGGTTACACAAGTTGCAAAACAAAATTTGCACCACTTTACAACTTTCAACTACTTGCATTTGACAACATTTTCCCCAAGTGAAAATCCACCACCACGGGAAAACCACTCCAAGATAGCGAAAACCGAGAGAGGTTTTTGTAGAGAGACCCAATGCAATCCCATAGGATTAGACAAGAAGTTTCTAAGTGCCACGATATCCAAGTAACAACATGTAGTTTGTAGCCATTTTGCAATTTGGACTCTTAAGGGATCGATCCAGTTGAACGTAGCTCAAAGTGATTCCTCATGTTTGGGTGTGAAAGAGGACCATTCCTAGCATAAAAATTCCTATTTGGACATGTTGGAATAGTCCATTTGGTCACACAAGTTGTAGAATGAAAGTTGCACCACTTTGCAACTTTCAACTACTTGCATTTGAAAACTTTTTTCCCAAGTGAAAATCCGCCACCACGGAAAAACCACTCCGAGATAGCAAAAACCGATGCAATCTTATAGGCTCAGAAAAGAAGTTTCTAACTATCACAGTATTCGAGTAACAATATGTTGAAGTTTGCAATAATTTTGCACTTTGGAATCTTAAGGTATCGATTTGGTTGAACGTATCTCGGAGTGACTCCGCATATTTGGGTACGAAAGAGGACCATTCCTAGCGTAAACATACATATTCAGACATGTTGGAATAGTCAGTTTGGTCACACAAGCTGCAAAATAAAAGTTGCACCACTTTGCAACTTTGCACTGCTTACATTTGACACTTTTTCCATCAAGTGAAAACTAGACACCACTAGAAAACCACTCCGAGATAACAAAAATTGAGAGAGGTTATTGTAGAGGGTCCCAACATGATCTCATACACTTAGATGAAGATTTCTTAAACACCACGATTTCTGAGTAATACCCTATCAAAGATTGCTGCCCTTTTGCACTTTGGACCCTTAAGGGATTGATCCGGTTGAACGTAGCTCAGAGCGATTCCGCGTGTTTGGGTGTGAAAGAGTAGCATGCCTAGTGTAAATGTACCATGTACTTAGAATAAGATCAATAAAATTCATTGTTTCCTTGCATTTTTTTGTATTTTACTAGAAATCTAATGTTTCCTTAAACTATACGGTTCCATACAAGGTGATTGTGTTCTCTTTTTCAATCTCTTTGTGTTTCCACAGATCAAATACATATTTAGAAACCCGTTTTTATGTTAGGGTACTTATTTGGTGAAAGGGAATAAGCTGTATAGGGTTTTTGTTACTACCCCTGTAGATTTTGATGGAAAAGGGCATGAAAAATAAGGTTTCACCCTAGGGTTTGATAAAATATTGCATGTAGAGGTTGGGTAATTGTCTTTTGAGTTTGTGCAGGTGATTTAAAACACTCTTATTTTACCCTTCACAAAATTAATTCACCTTGAAATTATGCTTCCCCCAAAGTTCTCACACATTTCCTTCTTAAAACCTCTTAATTTCACCCATTTTCACTCTTTGTTCAACTAGGGCTTCAAGCCCAAACATCCAAATGACCTACCTTACCTTTGCAGAACTTCTATCACATCAAACTCCACCTAATAACACTGAAACAACCAAGTTCTAACTTTCTTACAAAATATTTCTTTAATCTGCTACTTCAAGCTATGCCTCCTAGGCCTAAATTCATGCTTTTTCTGTAGGGGTAGTGTGGAAATTTCCATCAAATGTCTTTTCCACCCATTGTATTCTACTGTAACTCAGTGGAATCTCATAATTAGGTGTAGGGGGCATGTGTGCATTATTTCAAGAGTATGTTTTTCCATTTGGGGGTTTGGTCATGATGTCTAATTGTCAAGAATGTGTGTTTTGAGTGAAATTTGGAGGTTAAGAGTAGGTAGTGATGGAAAAAACTTGGGGCAGCACTTTGTAAGATTAATTAAGAAAGGGAAAACATATTTGAAGGTGTTGGAGGCATTGAAATAGTGAGGAAAGTTCTGGAGGTGAGGTTTTCAATAAACCCCCCTTAAAACTTGTCAAAAGTGAGGGTTTTGAGTTTTGGAGTGTTGGTGAGTATTTCATTGGAAGATGATTGTTGATTTAGTGCTTATGTACCTTGGTCATGATTGTCCAATGGTGTTTTGTGTTTGGAAGGAAGATTAAATGGTAGTTGGTTTGTTGAGAGTTTTCCACCCTGCTTTGCATCACTTTGGCATGTTTATCAACATAAAACTATGGTATTTTATGAATTTCAATATGTAATGATAATGCAATATGAAATATGTAGTGTGAGACAATGACATTTGTGTATTTAAAATTTAAATTTAAAATGTTAAACTTTACCATTGTTCTTGTCTTCAAAGTTTTTTTAATAAAATAAGCAGGGAAGGGCCCTAATCCTGTGGTACAAACAAGATCAAAAAAGGAAACCAAGGTGGGAAACAACACCACCAACCACACCAAAAAATAGCAAGATATTGGCATGCATGCCCAGATTTAGCATCAAAGCTATATTCCAACCCATAATTATCAAAAATAGAAAATTACTACTAGCAAAGTTTAATCTACGCAACCCATTGATTAAATCCACAGTGTACTAGGTGGTATTCCACGAGATCTTAAAGAAAATATATGAGCAGTCCCAGATATTGAGATAAAACCAAAAACACAATGAAAGAAAGGAAAAAAGAAACCCAAGCCATTAGCTGGCCTTTCTCAATAGGTCCACATACTTGCTCCAATCAGGTCACTCAGTATCATCCAACAACTTGACGGAGTCCACCTTTCCTTGCTTCTTAAGTTTTTTGCTAATCTTAGCTTCTCCCGAGGATGTACCCATCATAACACATCTCATTAGCCTGTTAGAGAATGTCATCAGGGTCACCAGAGCCTTTTCCATGTCCTCAAATTGGACCTGCAAGAAAGTTAGTCTACTTTTAAGAAAATCAATACTGAAATCATCTGAATTATTCTCCTGACTAGAGAGCCCTTCCTCCTCAGCATTCCCAGTCTCCATATTTTCCCTCGACTGCTCCACTTGCTACTCCTCTTCCTCATATTTTGCTTCCTCCTCCAAATCATCTTCCCCCATATCATAGGTTGTTTCCTCAAAGTCAAAATCCTCAGAATCCTCATCATCCTAGGCCTCAAATTCCTCATAGCTTGGGATATCCTCCACATCAACAGACAATTTTTCTTTCCCTTCTTTCTCTTTTGAGGTTGCCTTCACCAGCCTTGCCAACCTCCTTTTGCCACTCCCACCACTCCCCTAACCTTGTAAGTTCTCCTTAACCTCTTCCTTTTGAATGACATCCTCCAAGATATGGATAACTTCATGAGGAATGACCTCTTTTCTAGCTTTATTGGCTTTAGGAAGTTCAAGCAGCAAGGGAGAGTGTTTACGTTTTTTAGGGGTGGCTCTAGCAAGTAGCAAGTCCACATTTCTTTTCTGGGACCAAGGAGTAGATGGGTTCAACACATTATCCACCGAAGAGGAACTCTTAGCAGGGATAAGCAATCTTCTAGCAACAATGGCAGGGGGGTTGCAAGGATTATGCTCAACAACGAGAGGCACTACAACATCAGGGATTTCCTCCCCCTGAAACTCAAAATTTTCCTCAACAGCAAGGTCAGGATTCTCCTCTCTAGCATTTAGAGGATTCTGATGGGCATTTTGGGAAAGGGCATATTTATACAATGTAAGCATTAAACCCTGGTGAAGCAACAAGTTAGCACCTTTCTCAATATTCAACTGTAGAGAGGAAAGAAGGTAAAACAACAGATTTATGCATTCCCCATGTCTTATGTGGTTTAAAATAGGAAAATGATAAGCATGAATGGACATGTAGCGACCCTCAAGGGTGAAATATCTCATGACAAATAGACTGACAAGGGAAAAGGGAGGAGTAATTTCAAGTCTAGCATACCCATTTTGAAACCGCTTCAAATTTTCTCCCTAATGCAGAAAATTATCCACAAAACTTTGATAGTCAGCTCCACTCTTCTTAGCAACCTTCAAGCTAGCATTTTGTAGCCCCGTAGCCTTTGCTATGAAATGGGTTGTGACTTCAAATTTCATAGCGCCAATTGAGACACAGCCTCTCCTCCAAGATTTTTCAAACCTTGCTGTTAAATTTTCATTATAGCCTTTTAGGGACTGAAAAAAGGAAGCCATACATGCATTTTTTAAGATTCTCCAAAGGTCAACATTTTGCTTCAGTGCCTAGCAGTTAGGTGGTTCAGTTCTTTTCCTCAGCCCACCCATCTTGCTAGTTTGAAGATTATTTTGTAGAGACTGGCTAGGATTCATATCTCCTTAGCACCCAGATTACTTCCTAGACCAAAACCAACATTCAAAGCCAAATGACACAACCGACTCACAAAGGAAATGTAAAATAGAGTGTTTCTTCTTAGGGACGATTGTCGCACATTTCTTGGAGCCAAAAAGGCATTATGATTTTTACAAGAAATAGCACTTGTAATTAAAGTCTTCCAATTCCCTCTATAGAAATTTGAGAATTAGTAACAGAGGGAAAATCATCACACGCAGACAAGACAACCTTTAAGAGAACCATAATCTGCATGTTATTTTTACTCATAAACTTTAATGGGAAATTAAAGAAAAAATCTCCCTCAAGGATCCTCCAATGTATGCATGTACCACTTAGGTCATCATTATTAGGAAAGCTTGACAGCTCCCCACTATACTCATCCATCCCGTCACCAACCAATTTCTCAAGAATTTGTTTGATATGCATTTTCAAACTTTTCATTGAGTATTATATCTCTCAAAGGTTGTAGAATGTTCCCATTGGTCCACCTAACCCAACCCCTACACTGGAGCGCCACATTGGCTGCATGTAGTTAGCCACACAATTCCCTTCCTTGTACACATGAAGGACCCAACAATTAGTAAAATTATTTTTAATAACTTTACATCTATCAATTATATCTTTAATTTCCCACGGGGGGGTAGCAACATCATTTAAAATATCCACAATGAGTTTTGAGTCCCTTTCAATTATAACATTACCAAACCCCAACTACTTTAAGAATTTGAAAGCTCCAAAAGCAATGAAAGCTTCAACTTTGTTGTTTGAACAGATCCCAATATTCCCACCATAAGCCAAAATGCAGTTGCCATTATGGTTTCTCATGAGGCCACCAACTCTAGCCTGACCTAGATTTCCTTTGGAACATCCATCAAAATTGCATTTCACCCAATCTTTCATAAGAGGACACTAGACCATAACCAACCTTTTGAGCATCTTAGTCTAGTTTAGATTGGTTAGGTTTCTACTAATACCCCAATTTTATTTTATTCTCATCTCGTTATAGTTCTACTAGGAGTTGGAGAAGTTGAGTTTGCTAACCTCCATATTTTCCTTAATTTGAGTTCTAACTATCTGAAGCACCTCCTCCTACTTCTCTCCACCTCTCTAAAAATTTTGTTGTTTCTCTCCTTCCAAATCCCCCAAGCCACAAAGAGGGGAACTTGGTGCCATAGATCCATTATGACATTGTGAGAGAAAGGACAATTACACTAGCCTTCAATAAATAGCTTCATAGAGTTAGGAAAAACCCAATCCAAAGACAACTGTAACACCTTGGACCACACTTCCCTCACAAACATGCAATGGAAGAACTTATTAGTTATTGATTCTTCATCCTGCTTGCAAAGATAACACCAATTAACAAGGTTGAAACCTCTCTTGACCAGGCTATCTATGGTAAGGATATTCCCATGGGATGTTGACCACCAAAAATGGTTTATTTTAGGAATCATATTCTTGAGCCACACCCCTTTCTAGAAGGGACTAGGATCATTCTCTTGGGCCCTCATCAAGTCTTCATAGGTCTTTCTCATAGAGAAATAGCCAGAGGGGATGCTTTTCCAAAGCCATTCATCCTCCCTTCTCCTATCAAACCATTTCTCTTCCCCAATCAAATTATGCAAATTGATGAGAAGAGGAGCCCAATCCACCTTTCTAGGACCCCTCAAATTATTTCTCCTTAACAAAGCCTCAAATTCCTTCCATGTAGGTTCCTCCCCTTCCCAATTTATATAATCACTCACCTTAGTGCCACAAATTCTATGGAGGCTACACTTTAGAGGATTCAAATCCTCATTAGCAAACAGAGTGGCATTCTCTATCCAAGGGTCCTTCCAAAAATATGTGTTAACTCCATTTCCTATTTGCTTCCTAGCCCCCAACTTAAGCACATTCCTTTATCTGGTAAGTTGGTTCCATAGGGCTAAGCAAGAAGGGAAATCCATTTGAGACAAAAAACAACCAGTGTTCTTGTTTTTAAAGTACTTCACTTGGAAGATTTTGACCCAGTCTTTTGAGCCTTCTAGAAGGTTCCATCCAATTTTAGTAGTTAAGGCTTTATTTAGCATATTAATTCTTCTCATCCCTAACCCCCTACATCTTTTAGGCCTACAAACTTCATCCCAACTAACAAGAGAAAGTCTATTTTTTTCCTTAGTACCTGACCACAGGAATTTCCTCTGAATCTGTTTTATCTTTTCTCCTATATGAGCCAAAATTTTGAACAAAGAAAGGTAATACATTGGAATATTCTGGAGAGAGGATTTTAGGAGTTGGATCTTACCAGCTAAACTTAGCAGCTATCTCTTCCATCCTACCAATTTATGCTAAATCCTTTCTAATAACCTATTCTAGTAATTACTTTCTAATCTCTTGGAAAATAGAGGCATCCCTAGGTATGTATCAGGAAACTCAGCTTCTTGATACCCCAAAATTCTTTTCACTCTATCTCTTATCTATTGATCAGTGTTGAAGAAATAAATTTTACTCTTTTCTTAATTAATGCACTAACCAAAAACTTTAGCATAATCATTGAGAATTTGTTTACAAGGACCTACTTCCCCCACCGAAGCATCCCCAAATAGAAGTGTGTCATCAAAAAATTGTTGATGGGAGTCAGGGCTGAGAGAAGAAGCAACCTTTATACCTTTTAGAGGTTGCACATCAACCAACCTTTGAATATTTCTTCATAGGGCCTTAGGAACAATAATAAACAAGTAGGGAGAAAGGGGATCCCATTGCTTGAGACCGCGACCACAAGAAAAGAAGCCCTAGGGAACACCATTAACCAAAATAGAATACCTAGGAGAAGTGACACAAGCTGACATCAACTTTAGGAACCTATCATCTATCCCAAACTTCTTGAGGATAGCAAACAGGAAAGGCCAGGAGACCCTATCATAAGCCTTAGAGATGTCAATTTTAAAAGCCATTCTAGGCTTTTTTAAATGCTCCATGGAGTGGATTATCTCATGATTCGAGATGATAGCATCAATAATGTTTCTACCCTCAACAAATCCTTTTTGGTTGGGAGAAATCATTTTATGCAACACAAGTTTAAGTCTAAAAACCAAAATTTTAGAGAAGATTTTATAAACAGTATTACAAAGACTAATAGGCCTAAAATCTTTCATAGCAAAGTCATTAGCAGATTTAGGGATAAGCATTATAAAAGTAGCATTCATATTGCTTAACAACCTACCCAACCTAAAACAATCTCTAGCAGCATTAAAGAGATCATCTTTAACAATTTCCCAATAGGTTTGGAAAAAAGTAGGAGGGAAACCATCAGGACTCGGGGCTTTAAGGGAACCAAAGGAAAAAATAGCCTTTTTAACTTCTTCCATGGAAACAGATTTAGTCATAATCTTAAGATCTAAATCTGATACAACATTAGGGATAACATTGAGAAAATCAGCATTCCCCTAAGGATCATTGACAGGGTTTAAGAGGTAGGAGCAGAAAAAATTAACCACTTCCCTGGCAATCTATTTTTCATCAGTAATAATTGAGTCATCATCTTTAACCAATGATCTGATTCTATTTCTACTTCTGTGTTTAAGAGTAGATTGGTGAAAAAAAATTGTGTTCCTATCCCCTTCCATCAACCATTGAACTCTTGATTTTTGTTTCCAAAAAATTCCTCCTTTTTATTGCATTTAAACCATTGGGATCTCAACTCTCTTTCCTTCGCACAGGTCTCGTCATCCATCAAACCAGATTCCATATTGTCCTATATTTCTTTTAAGCTTTTTCCCAAAGCATTTTTTAACTCAAAAATGTTACCAAAGGTTAACTGATTCCACCCCTTGAACCTTTGCTTAAACCGGCGAAGTTTTTCAGCCAAACATAACATAGGATTTCCAAGGATGGGTTCCTCCCACAACAATTGAACTAAGGCAGAAAAATACAGATGAGTGCACCACATAGCTTCAAATCTAAAAGCGAAGGGGCCCTTATTATGATCCACATGTTTTTTTAGAACCAAAGCATTATGATTTGAGCCAGATCTAGGTAGAGCAAAGAGATCAAGAAATTGGGAAATGTTCCAATTAGTAGAAATAAAAAAATCTATCCAATTTAACTTGAATTAAATGATTTCCATTCCTCCTATTAGACCAAGTAAATTTGGAACCTTGAAGGGGAATATCAATCAACCCTGCTGAGTTAAATAATTCAGCAAACTCCATCATACTATCCGAGTACTCATCCAATGCACCCGACTTCTCAAAGGGGAGGAGGGGGGAATTAAAGTCCCCTCCCAACATCTAATGTTCCTCACTTCTTTCAGAAATAGTTTCACTAAGTTGTTCCCACAACAAAACTCTATCTCTACTAGAGTTCAGAGCATAGATATTAATAAGATTCCAAGACTCTAGAGAACCAAAATCTTCTAGAGTAATCTCAAGGTGATTCTTACTATTAGAATGAAAAGAACCTTTAAATTTAGAGGGATTCCAGAGGGTAGCAATGCCTCCAAATGCACCTTCAGCTTCACAAACACAAAACCAAGCTCTAGGCCAAATACTAAGAATAGCTTTTTCAAAATTTCCTTTACTCATCTTCGTTTCTTGCAAGAGGAGGACATCATCTTTGTTATCCATGATACAGGTCTTAACCAAAAACTGTTTATAGGAACTGTTAAGGGCCCTACTATTCCAAGAAACATACATCATCAAAAAAATAGCAACAGCCCCACCCACCACACTACCAACACTACAAACTACTTTTTCTTAGACTTCAGACCCATGGACAAGTCCAAGGTTTTCTGTTTTCTAATGGCCACATCCCTTGTTGTATCTTTCAACCTTGCTTCCTTCTGAGAGGTTCTTCCCACCTTATTTCCCCCCCAACATTTGGTTTCTTTTTCTTCTTCCTTTTTGAGGTGGCTTTTAACCATCCCTCCTCATCCTCCTTAACACCTGACCCTTGAGGGAAACCAAGAAGGGCCATCAACTCATTTAGATTCTAAACACCAGGTTGAAATACAAAATTGAACTCCTCCAGGGATGGAGAAATATCTTGAAGAATATACTCACCCTCTTCGAGGACTTCCACAGAACCATTTAAAGACTTAAAAGCCTTGATATTATTTAAAGGATCCTCAACAAAGATCTTGACCACCTGATCAAAAACCAAAGGGAAAATTAGCTCCTCAGGGACCATATCCTTCAGAGTTGGACTAGCCACAAAAACAATATCCTTGAGAAGGGGAATAGACACTTTCTGGGGGGAAACAAGAGAAGGTTGCATAGAAGGATCATTAGGTTTTGGCAAAGATTCACAATCAAACCTCTTACCTTTAGCTTTTGGGCTTTCACCCAAAGCCGCACAAGTGTCAATAAGGTGACCAAACCTCTTACAGTGCTGACAAAAGAGGCGAGCATTTTCATACTCTAGGGGCTAAGTCCAGTTGCCAAACATTGATTTAAGCAACATAGAGGAAGGGAGAACCATGTTAACTACCACATTTACATAGATACGAGCAAATACCAGTCTCAATCTCTCTTGGGTGACTTTATCAATGGCCAAAAGACTCCCAAAAGAGTTAGCAATGCCTTGAAAAATTCCTTTTTACCAAAACTCCAAGGGTAGCCCCGAAAGACGAACCCAAGTAGGAGCAGACACCCCCAAGTCAGTCTTCGATTCAAAGCTAGGTTTCCATTTACAAAGAGAGGATTTTTTTAAAGCCCGGGTCAAAGGCCTAAGGGCCCTCAGTTAAAAATTTCAGCATATCCTCATAAACCACAAAGGTAAACAAAAAAATACCTCTAGGCATGGCATTTATTGTGACAATCCTTTGAGATTCTAGGTGGATGCAACCCACTAACGCACATGTTCAATATTAGGCCTGAATGCCAGAAAATTTCCAACCAAATCCATTTTGAGGCTATCCATCACCTTTAGCATAATGGCCTTAGGATCATCAACTTCCTAGCTAGTAACCGAGCAAGAAGCAAAATCTACAAAATTTTTATTCTGGGCTGGCGATTTAGAACCCACCAACTTGTCCACGTAGGAAGCAAGGGATTCCTCTCATAAAAAGGAATTAAGACCCAGTGTCAGAGAAAAATAAAATTTCCCAAAAATTTTGTTAAACTTTTCCCCAACATCAAGGTTAATAGTACGAGGAGAAAATGTCTTATCAGAAACAAGCAGACTGGCAACTATCACCATAGGCACAACAACAGAAGTGAGGACAACATCCTTGGAATGGGGAACCATCCCCCCCAGAACCATCCATGAAGAAACAAATAGCAAAAAATGGTACCAAAAATTCAAAAAATAACCAGCACGGGAAAGCTAAGCAAAGTAGAGCCGAGAATTATTTTGCTTTGTTGTTACAGTTCTTCAAAGTTGTTTAAACTATATAATTTAACCATAATATAACTAAGTAATATATGATATAATTTAACCATTATTCATTGTTTTATATTGTCAACTATATAATATAACCATTATTTTTTATGCTATTGTACATTGATATTTAACCATTGCTCAAGATTAAATTTTTGAATAGTTTAAACATGCACATAACAAACAAATTATTTTGATTCCCAACTTCTATATATCAAATTATCCAATAATCAAGTGTATGTCCATATGCAAAAATGGAATCAACGCCAACTCAAACAAAGTTTTACAAAATGTGGCATATGCCATCTCAATATCTATTCAAAATATACATGCCAAAATGTCTATCTCATCCTAAACTACTAGTGGATCATCAAAATGGAGCCTCTTTGAAGCACTCTTTGGCTTTGTAGGTAACTGCACAAGAAAAATTCAAACCACAATTGAGATTAGTTATATTATATAATTTACAATTGCATAATTAACATCAAAATCAATATACATTGAATTATAATTAAACTCTAAAATTGAAATATTGATTACCTCATATATATGTCTCTTCAAACCGTCACGAGTCCTAGAATATGCCCTGCTCAAAGAACCAATCATACCAAATTTTGCAATGTCAATCTATATAGGTGAACAAAGACATCAAATTGATACAAGTTAGCATACAATTTTCGGTAATAGGAACATATTTACCAAACACAAAATAAAATAAACACATACCTCTTTATGCATCTCTTTTTCTTTATCTCCTTTAGGTGTTTTGACACCTCCTCCCTGAGGTGTTTCAACACCTACTCCTTCAAGTTTTCTAACACCTACTCCTACAAGAGGAAAATAATATAAACATATAAGTTAATATATAATTTAATTAATGACAATTCAAATGACAAGCAAGTATATAATGCATGAATTCAGGCCTAAAAGGCATGGGTTAAAGTAGCAAATTGAAGAATTTTTTTTGAAGAAGGCTAGAACCAGTTGGTTTTAGTGAGAAATGGTGGGTTTTGATGTGTTTAAAGGTTTGCAAGGACTGGGGAGGTCATGTGTATGTTTGGGCATGAAGCCCTAGTTGAGAGAAGTGCATTTTTTAATGAAAATTGAGGTTTTAGGGACTAAAAGTGGATGAATTTTGGGGGAAGCATAATATTAAGGATTATTAAGCATGTGCAAGCTTAAACAAGGGTGTTTAAAGTGGTGATAAGGTCACAGGAGGCCTGGAGATGGGTTTTTCAATGTATTCTCCAAAATCCCACTATAGCATAGGAGCAACTAGGCCAATTAGGCCTCTTTTCCAAAAAGACACCTTCCCAAACACCTGCAATCAAGTCAAACACCATGGAAAATCATTAAATAGTTTACCAACCTTAAGATTTCATAATTTTCAAAGCTCCAACCACTCACCAAGCCACCAAACCTAGGTTTTCCAAGGAGCCTTATTGAAAATCACTCTTCCCACAATTAACTCCCATATCCAACACCCAAAACATACCATATGATGTATGTACATGCTCAAAAGACTCTCACAAATGACTACCCCAAAGTATTACACTCTAAAACCACTCAAATTTACTCAAAATCACATATTTTCACACCCAAGGCTACATGCCATGACTCCAAAACAATCTCCCCTTCTCGAAGAATCATCTTCTAACCTATTCCCAACCTAATGGACTCTATGTGTATGTGTGTTCCTTGCATACTCATCCATTCACACTCTAAAACCACTCAAATTTACTCAAAATCACACATTTTCACACCCAAGGCTACAGGCCATGACTCCAAAACAATCTCCCCTTCTCAAAGAATCATCTTCTAACCTATTCCCAACCTAATGGACTCTATGTGTATGTGTGTTCCTTGCATACTCATACTCATTTATTGATCAATGTTTGTACAAAATCTTCCACTTCTCCACACACTCCTTCATTCGAGATTCACATACATATATTCAACTCCCTTAATCAATAATTGATTGGAAACCAACACCAAAAGTGACCTTTGGCCTTCCCTAACCGTTCAACTTCCCCACTATGCATTTCTTGCACTTCAAAATTTGAAAAATGACACTTTGCACTAATTTAGCAAATTTGCAACTAAAACCTTCTAACTCACTAATAACCACTAAAATAGACTTATTACATCAAGGAGTGGTATATATGACCTTATCCAAGCCAAAACAAGACTTCATCGCCCTAATAACAACCATTGAAGCTTTGTGCCCCTGCACCAAATAGAGAGCAGCATATAACCATCATTTTGCATATCAACATTAATGCAATTTTGCAAACCCTTATATAATCAAACTTAAATGCTTGAAATAAAGCAATGATCAATAACATGACTTTAAAAATTCAATGTGCATACTTACCAATCAATCCAAGGAACCATTCAGGTCTGCTCTACTCTTTATTGTGTCAAGTATTGCCTCGTGGTCAGACTCACTCACTTTCCACAAGTTCTTGTTCACAGGTCTTCCCTTATATTTGATCAAATGAATGTTGGTGGTGATGACAAGGTTCGAGTAGTGAGGAATCTTTTGATGCGTGTCAAAGTAGTCAAACAACCAAACTACAACATTCTTAATTAGGTACCTTCTAAGCCATGTGCCAATAACAACCACCGAACCTATAAGATATTCTATGTTTTCTCCATCTATAACTGGGGCCTCCAATTTCTTTTTGGCCTCAATACAATGGCACAGGTAATAATTTGTACCCTCTTCATTGTCTTCATCTATAATCACCGCATATACGTGCCCTGCATTGATATGTTAATCTTGTTAGATGTATTTAATGAACATCAAAATAAAACCTGTAAGTAAGATATATTACCTGGTTCTACAAGGTCTAATACATGATGAAAGTCAACGGATGATTGCATCTCCATGATTTGAAGAGTCATCGGGAGTTGATAAGTGTCACATGGGGTTAGAATTATTATAAACCATTTTTCAACCCACTCTGTTGACTCACAATCATTCCATTCTTGAAGTATGCATGTAGAACAAAAGCATGCCATCTTCCATGTATGGATAGTCCATGTACCTACATTAGAGCTTCTAAAAGAGTGTAGCTCACTCGATCCTATTAGTGTACAATAATCCTCATATTTTGCAATTTTAGTATCATCTACTAAATGAAAAAATCTACAAACTAAAGATTACCTTGATTACCTGGACCCATTGCATGATTGCACCACTCGACAATTGATCATGCATCTGTCAACTTTATGTTGTCTTTGTACTTTAACTCTTCTCATGCTAGGGCTCTTTTGATGCATGCACCTACTCCATCATGCTCCCCCTTTCCATGTCCATCCCTTGAGAAGTTCCACATATGTTGAATACCACTGATCCTATGCATCCTACTCAGCTAGTAAAACATTCTAGCATTCTGGAATTGTGATGTACAATTATTTGACCATATGATATGTTGATTGAATGATGTGCCCCTGCTAGCTAGATCAGCATAGAACATCTGAAATCAACCTTGCACAAACTCAGTAGAATGTGTGCAATCATCACTGATGTAAAAGTGATACTCCCTCAATACTTTACTGTTATCCTCTGTACTATCATTTGCATGAATGAATGTTATATGCACAAATATAACAACCTGTGTGGAGTTGTAGTACTGTGATTACACCTCATTTTGTGGTTGTAGTGTGTAGTTTTCCATGAAGTTGACAACTAAAATGATGTTATGAAGTGGAAATGTGTCCTTGCATAACTTGAACTGTGAGTCCAACCATTGAGCTCTATGTGTATGCCTTGCATACTCATACACCACTTGATCATGGAAAATTCCCATAAACTAATATACTAGAATCTTATCACTGACCAATTCACAATTCTATGCTTCTTTCCCATCTTTTAGACTATAGGCCATTGTCTTTTATTTTCCAAATTTGACAATTTTATCTCCAATTGTGTGTGTACTAGCCATGTGTTGGAAAATTGGAAAATGTTGCATTCCACCACAATGATCACTTGTGCCATCCAAACATGACTTTTTGTAAAAACATTGGCCATCCTCTCTTTCACATAAAATTGAAGATAAGAATTCCCTTGAGGATTTAGGTGGAGGCCTTATGTTACATTCCTGTAAAACATTGTCAGTATGTATATCTACACATATACGTCGATAAAAATCATAATGGTTAGAAAACTAAATATGTACTCTACAACAAGTAGTGCATGAGTGATTTATTTTGACATAAAAAGGCTTTAGAATTTCAAAATACCTTTGACATATTTTAATTTCAGGAAACTTTTGTACAAAATCAACAAAAAATTGGGTTTGAGAGGTATCCAAATAATGCTTTGGATGTGGCTCACGTATTTTACTACCAATTCTCCTTCTTAAAAAATCTCTTTGATTAGTAGAGGTCCTTGTGTTATCCTTCCAATAATCTACTATTAAAGATCTCAAGCCTTGAGCAATTCTTTTATCTTTCTGTGGCACTCTACCTGAGAATGCCCATAACTCATTGCTATTTGGATTCTCCAATATTTCATTCCTTCCTTTTTCTCTCGTTAGAGATGATCTAATTATTTTTAAAGACTTACTTGTATTTGTAAGGTTTTCCTTGTTCCTTGTTTGACTACTTAACAGTGTTGTTGTCATCACACATCTTGCGGCACAACTATCCTTCGTGCGTGAGGTAGACCCCATGCTCTCGTATGCACTCATCAAGTTCTTTACAATGGAATGTTCACTTGGGTCATTCAAAACTCTCAGCCCAAGAGCCTTCATGGTGGGCCTAAATTTGAGTTTCCTCATCATTTCAACAAATAGTTGGTATCTTCCACCCTCACTTAGCTTCTCAAAAAATAAATCCATATCCTATGTGCAGATCTTTGACATGTATGTTTTTTCATCTTATCAAGAATCCATTTCAAAACATTGGAATCAATATCAATCAGAAATCTAGGTTTTCTATGAAAAACTCTAGTAGGAGTTCTCAAATGTAAATTTGTGTCAACGTTAGGAATGTCAACAACATCGGGGATAAATCGTGTACATTCAATTAGAGGTGCAACTGATGACATACCTTGAGATTGACATGTAAATGATATTGTACCTCCAACTTGAGATTTCATTTGTGGAGTGACTTCAAATAGAGGTGTGTTTTCTGATGTACTTTTGAAATGCAATTTTACTGATGGTGTGTCTTCAACTATAGATGTGATTTCTGATGTACTTGGAAGACCACATGTTGTTGCTAGTGTGTCTTCAAGATGTGCATTGAACTTCACCTATGGTTGATGATGTGCCTCCAACTTGGAGATCCATTTGTGTCCTTCCACAAACTTTTTTCATTTGTACCATTTTTTTGCCAATTGTACATCTCTCTTAGATTGTATGGGAATTTTTGGCTGTATGGGTTGCAATTCATTTGCTTCACGAGCTGCAATTTTTTATTCTCTTCTTGCATTTTTTATTGCACATTCTTCCAGCCTTAGAGGCTTTGGTCATTTCCTTGGCATGAAATTGAATGATACATGTTCACAATCACACATAGAACAAAAAATTAATTCATTTTATGAAATATATTGATAATGCTAATTACATCGCATTTTATTGAACACACCAAAGCATTATATGAAAGAAGCCAATGAGCTATTTGGAATTATCAAACATGTCTATATGCTACAAAATTTTTCATACATACATCTACCTCCATACCACAAGAAAATTACTTGTAATTCATTTTTTCAAACATATTCATACCGCTGATTACATTGCATTTTGTGGTTATTTGAGAAATTTTGGGCAATAAATGTAAAAGTTGCAAATCATGTCAAAAATTTGTCAAGGAAGGTAAAATGGTATTTTTCTTATTTGGAGTCATGTTCTTAGGTTGAATAAGATCTAATTAGACCAATTCTAATTTTTTGGGGTGCTTAGAGTGAGTTAGGGGTCAATTGAGTCAAAATTACAAAACATTGCAAAAAATGTTGAAGAGTTGTCAATGGAAAATGCAAAAGTTGTAAAGAGGGAAACCAAATGATCATTTGGGTTTGAAAAGTAGTTGTAACTATTGACTATGGTTAGAGAACCTTTGAAAAAGGCTTGTGAACTCATAGGGAGAGGTTGGCATGTAATTTTGAGAAGAGAAGTAATTGAAACACCCCCTACATGTACAGTTACGTACCAAAATTCTTGATCTTTCATGGAGTGAATCTTGTGGACAGTAGGCCTAACACCATTTTACACTTGGTTTGGATTGATTTCAATGGTTTTTGTGCAATTTAGAGATAAATTATAGAGGATCGATCTGTATACCTTGTTTTAAGGGTTTTGAGTGTATGGAAATGATATTTCAAGCCATTCCACCCACTATTTTGTTCTATAACTTGGTGGAATGGCTCACTAGGGCATGATTTAGGTGTTTACATGGTTCATTGGAGTAGGGAATATTCTTGAAGACTTTTTTGTGTTTCTGTGTTGAAGGTTTTTGTGCAAATTTTTCTTGAAAATAGAGGTTTTGAACTAGGGTTTGGTGAAATATTGATGATAGAGGCTAGCGAATGAACTTATAAGCATATGCAGACATAACTAAGGGTGTTTGAAGTGGTGGTTGGGCTATAGAAGGTTTGGGATATAGTTTTTCGATAAACCCCCATGTAAATTGCCTAGAATGAGGGTTTCTTGTTTAGATGTATTGGAAAGTGTGTCATTGCAAATAAATGGTGAAATTGGAGGTTTTGTTGACTGGTTGTTGTTGCCCCATTGATTTTTGGGCTTGAGGAGTTTCCAATAGGGCCCTTTTGTAAAAGTGACCTAATGTGTGGTCTAGGACAACATAGGTGCTTTGTTTTCTCAAATTTGTTCCAAAGAAACCTAATGGTGTTTTGAGGTCAAGAAACCTTTGTTGAAAGCCTACAAGGAAGAATAGGTGAGTTTGTAGAAGATAGGAAAGGAAAGGTTGTTAAATATGAAAGAGGGTTTGAATTGGTTTAATTTGAGGTTGGAGACAAGTTACTTCCCTGTTTGACATCATATTAGTACAAAATTGATTCATGTAACCATTGATCAATGTTAAGAAGGGTTTGAGGGGAGTATTTGGTGTGTGGACAAGTTCTTAGGAGCAAAGACTTGTGTCAAAACTAGGGTATAATTTGTTGCCACCTTTGTAAACTAGAGAATCTTTTGCTTATTTTCCCTTTTATTTCTTAGAATGATAAATGGTATGAATGAATGGAAACTTTCATTAAACCAACTATGTCTTGAGTCACTTGAAATTATCTAAGGACATGATGAAGGTGAATTTTTATGGCACAAAAAAATTAATGGAAACTGATCCGGTGGACATTTTTTAGTGAAAATTGAAGTGTCTCATTTTTCTCCAGAATCTACACCATCAGAAAGAGCTCAGCGTCCTGATCCCAACGCAACTCGAACAGAGCGAAAAGGAGTCTGTTTGCATGAGTTATGGCCAGTCAAACCTTTGGTCAAACTGGGATCAGAGGGCGTCCAGGAAGCAAAAAAATGATGTCGTCAAAAGTTGTTGAAGTTGGCATCATCGGGAAGATCTCGTCGCAAGCTTTCCAACGCAACTCATTTCGTCGAAATCCGACATCGTATGCTCAACTTATTAGCAGTCAAAGCTCCTGGTTGACTTGGTGACTAGAAGGTGAATAATGATGTCAGCGTCCGTACAAGATGACGTCAGCAGTCCGTACAAATCCGAAATGGACCAACCAAGATCTACCATGTGGCATCCTTGTCAGCATTGTACGGATTAATCGGATCGCGACACGTGTCCATCCGTACGCCAGTCAGTGGTACACGTCATTAGTCAATGCACAGTCATCATCCACGTCATCATCTGAGTCAGCGGCATGTGTCAGCATCCAGTTGGCATATGAGTCAGCGTACATGTCACAGCTTGCGAGGCCACGTTGACATGTTTGACCAATCTGTGCGCACCACGTGGCACCCTCCTGGTGCGACACGTGGCCCCGTCTTCAACCGCGTCGTCGACGTTCGTTGATTTTGTTAGCAAAAGTTTATCAAGTGCCCGCAAAGGGCTCGAACCCTCAACCTTTGCATTCCTATCCTCACGGGTTACCAACAGGCCACGCAGCGACCGCAGGCATCATCGGGAAGATCTCGTCGCAAGCTTTCCAACGCAACTCGTTTCGTCAAAATCCGACATCGTATGCTCAACTTATTAGCAGTCAAAGCTCCTGGTTGACTTGGTGACTAGAAGGTGAATGATGATGTCAGCGTCTGTACAAGATGACGTCAGCAGTCCGTACAAATCTGAAATAGACCAACCGAGATCTGCCATGTGGCATCCTTGTCAGCATTGTACGGATTAATCGGATCGCGACGCATGTCCATCCGTACGCCACTCAGCAGTACACGTCATCAGTCAATGCACAGTCATTGTCCATGTCATCATCTGAGTCAGCGGCACGCGTCAGCATCCAGTTGGCATATGAGTCAGCGTACACGTCACAGCTTGCGAGGCCACGTTGACATGTTTTACCAATCTGTGCGCACCACGTGGCACCCTCCTGGTGCGACACGTGGCCCCGTCTTCAACCGCGTCGTCGGCGTTCGTTGATTTTGTTAGCAAAAGTTTATCAAGTGCCCACAAAGGGCTCGAACCCTCAACCTTTGCATTCCTATCCTCGCGGGTTACCAACAGGCCACGCAGCGACCGCTAACATAAATATGGCGGATTTTTGTTTTGTCAAGATTTTGTTGGAATTTGTTTTTTAAAAAATGGACGGCCGGGGTTTGGAACCCCGAACCGGTCGGGATATAAAATATATAGTCACCGATATGCCATTGTCTATTTTCGATAGATGATGGGCATCGGTTTTGTTTGTTTATTTGTTTAACGCCGAATGCCTTAAATAAAAAAACAAACTCCCTATTCAAAGTAAAAAAAACAAACAAGAATCCTTTGTAAGGATTAACCAAAACCCTTCCCAAACAGAATAAGCCCGGGAGTTAAAAATTAAGGGGCTTAAATTTATTTTTGGGAATTTATCAAAGATTTATTATGTAAAGGGAGGATTTTTAAAATATTTTTACTATGTAAAGGAGATTTTTATGTATTTTGGAGAGAGAAGGCATATATTGTCAAATCAATTGGTTAGTAACCAAATTGAGTTAATTTTATGTATTTAAAGGGGGCTTGAGGTGAGAGTTGTGAATCAAGTTTTCTTTCAGGTGACGAAGTTTTGAAGCTGTGGAGATAATCGAAAGAGAGGTCTTGTAGAGATTCCATTCTTGCACATCAGAGCGCTGTTATGCTGCCGAAGTGCTTGGAGAATGATTGTGGTGCTTTGTAATTGATTTTGGAGTTAATCGGATCGGTCTCTCTATTGGAGTGGACCCGGAGATGTAGTCACTTTCGTGACGAACTCCGTTATCAAACGTTGTTTGCACTTCTCTTCTTCTCTCTCTTTCTGTCTCTCATTTCCTTCCTTTCTATTAAATCACCTTGTTATTACTTTCATTCTGTTATTTCCTTAAGTTAATTTTGATTTAATTTACTTGAAATAATCATTGTAAAAGCATTGTAAAAGTTAAGCATTTAAATACTGCAATCTAGTCTAGATCCTATACAGATCAGAAACTTGCACATTAACATTGATGAAAGCTCTTAGGTTTTCCAAATTAGTTGAAAAATAAAAATTTTCTCACAACCATCAGTAATAATGAATTTAATTTTCAATTCTATGTGTAACAATGAAGATTAATAAAATCATCAAATGAATGGTCTAAAAATTGTGAAAAAAAAAAAAAAAAACTCAATATAAACATCTACCTAAAGTGAAATAGAGTGAATTCCACTAGCCATGTTAGAAGTGGACTACTATAAGCAATGCAAATAGAATTCATAAGTAAATTTGTGTTAAGTAAATTTTTCTTAAGTAAATGTCATGTTTTTCAGTTTTTTGTTCTTCAAACTCATAAAAAATTAAACTTTTTTATGCAACTCCCATCTAATTCAATGTTGAATTCTATGTGCAATTGTTATGATTAATAAAATCATTAAAGGAATTTAGTTTATATTGTCAAAAAAAACAAATATACTAAATATAAACAGTCCAATATTACCAAAATGAATATATTACCTGAGATAATGTAAAATGATGTAGAAACTTCAAAAAAATTTCTTGTACATTGTCTAGCATGTAGATTGGTGGTAAAAAGGTGATGGGTCAAGCATAGATTAGTAAAAAATGAAGCCAACTGCATAAAAAAAGGTGTTTCTAAATCGGATAAAGCATTGAACCAAAAAACAACAAAAGCATGTGGGCCTAAATCATGGGATCAACCCTTATTTTACCGTTTCAAGGTAAACTACATTTAGTACTCGCCAAATTTGGCGAGCGCCAAATGTGTTGTTTTGAAATCTTCACCTTCCATAGAGACAAAGGGAGTGAGACTTGAGATAGAGAGAGCGGTGATAGGAGTGAAAGAGATTAATCTAGGTAGTGTGGTAGCAACTGAGACCTGAGAGTGATAGAGGCTAGGGAGGGATAGAGAGTTATCCAGTTACAATGGGGGGAAATACTAGACAATAGGAGAGGGGTAAGGATGGATGAGACCTGAGAGATACAAAAAGACCAAAGGGGGAGAGAGAGAGGGAGAGGGAATGTGGGAGAGGGGGTTTGAGTGAAATATATTTGTCTAGGTAGGGTGGGAGGTAAGTGAGACCTAAAAAAGAGGGAGTGTGAGAGAGGGAAATGGAGTGACATAGATTAGTCTAGGTAGCATGGGAGGGAGTGAGAACTAATAGAGAGAGACTTGGGAGGGAGATATTTATTTAGTTATGGTGGGGGGGAAGACTTGAGAGAGGGAGTGGGATATAGAGGGATGGGAGACCTAAACCATCAACCCTAAACCCTTAAAAGTAAATCCTTAAACCCTATACCATTTACCCTCAACACAATACCCTCTACCTTTAAACCTAGTACCCTCTACCTTTAAACCCAGTACCCTCTACCCTCAACCCTTAAACCCTTTTAAACCCAACTAAACTCTCTACCTCAATCCCTCAACCCTCTACCCTCAAACCTTAAACCCTTTTAAACCCAACTAAACTCTCTACCCTAATCCCTCAACCCTCAACCCTTAATCTATCAACCCTTAAACCCTAAACCATTAAACCCTAAACCCTAAACCCTCTACCCTCTACCCTAAACCCTTAAACCATAAACACTATACCCTTAACCCTTAAACCCTAAAACCATAAACCCTCTACCCTCAAACCCCTCTCTCTCCTCAACCCTACACCCTCTGCCCTCAAACCCCCCTTCCTCTCTCTCTCAGCCCTAACCCTCTACCTTAAGCCCTTTTTAAGCCCAACTAAACACTCTACCCTAATCCCTCAGCCCTCAGCCCTCAACCTTTAAACCCAACTAACTATCTACCCTCCCTCCAACCTCAGCGCCCTCCTTCAGCCCTAAACCCTAAACTCTACCCTCTACCCTTAACCCTCTACCCTCTACCCTCTACCCTTAAACTGTAAACCTTGAACCCTAAACCCTTAAACCCTTAAACCCTAAACCCTAAACCTCTTAACCCTCTACCCTCTACCCTCAAACCCCACCTCTCTCTCAACCCTACACCCTCTACCCTTAAACTATAAACCATAACCCCTAAACCATACATTCTCTACCCTTAACCCTTAATCCCTAAACCCTAAACCCTAAAACATCTACCCCCTAAACCCTAAACCCTAAAACATCTACCCTATACCCTCTACCCTCAACCCTTAAACCCTAAAACCCTCAACCCTCTACCCTTAACTAGGTTAAATCCTAAACCCTTAAACCCTCTACCCTTAAACTATAAACCCTAAAACCTCTACCCTCTACCATTAAACCATAAACCTTGAACCCTAAAGTTCCTTAAAACCTAAACCCTAAACCCTATACCCTCTAATATCACAAACCCCCTCTCTCAACCCTAAACTCTGTACCCTTAAACCGTAAACTATAATCCCTATTCTCTAAACCCTATACCCCTAACCCTTAATCCCTAAACCCTAAACCCTAAAACCTCTACCCTCTACCCTCAAGCCTCAACCCTCTACCCTTAACCAGGTTAAACCCTAAACCCTTAAACCCTCTACCCTCAAACTATAAACCCTAAACCCTCAACCATTAAACCCTAAA
>VDFB02233633.1:0-24571 GCA_007258455.2 Sequoia sempervirens | reverse complement strand
AAAAATCAATTTTTGATTATTTTTTAAAAAAATTAGGGGGGAGCACGCTCAAATTTTATCTTTTCAAGATATGTCCACTTTGAAAATTCATAAAATATTATATATTCATTAAAAAAATTATCCGAAAGAACAATGATAAACTACATGGTGTTAGCTAATTTCTCACTATTGGGATTTTTGAAATTCTAAAAAAAAGTTAATCAAAAAGGGGAGCCTCTGCTGCTATGTGATGCTATGCAATAGGACTCATTTTAAGTCTCCTTGAGACCTCTAATCTTCATTAATTTCAAAATAGTAGCTTAGAAACTAGACTCCAAATCACTTCAACTTTGCCTGCCTCAGATCTTTGAAATTTTGAGCATAACTATCTTCATTTTTTCATGCAAACGATTTTACTAATTTCAAAAAAAAAAAGTGGCATCATAAGATCCAAAATTGTGTCACAAATCCATGCACTTACCCATCTCACACTACAAACTCCTTGTAAAATAAGGTGATGTAGCTTCAAAAATTGTACTCCCGTGTAGGTGATAGTACAATTTCACACTTATTTTGGACCTACTTTAGTGACCCTTGTATTTTCAACATCTCCTAATTAGTAATCTCCTAAATTATGTATTCTAAGATCTATTTTTATTATTTTTCAAGAAATTGCAAGCATTGAACAAATGTATTTATTTAAAATGTTTCAGCCCCAACACCTAAAATCTTGGAAAAGAGGGCCAAGACTGGGAAGATAGAAAGAAGTAGAGAGGGAGGGAGTAAGGGAGAGGTAGAGATAGAGAGCTAGGTTGGAAGGGATATAGAAAAAGGTAGGTAGAAAGAGAGGAGCATGGAGATGGGGGATAAAGATAAGTAGAGAAAGAGAGAGAGAGAGAGAGAGAGAGAGAGAGAGAGAGAGAGAGAGAGAGAGAGGTAAGCTGTGAGGGATAGAGGGAGAAGTAGGTAGAGAGTGGGAGGGTGAGGGGATATATAGGGAAGTATGTTGGAAGAATGAAGAAGGTGACCTCCAGGTTTGTTGTCATTGATGCCAACATTGGTTGGTAATTGGCTAAGTAAAATGTGTGTCTATGTTGATCTAGTATTTTGATCCAGAGATCCTCATAGTAAAAGGGGATTCTATATCTTTTTGATATGTTGCTCAGAAGCATCATGTATAGCTATAAAAAAGTTTTCAGTAAGTTTGTGTGATCTATTTGAGTTATCCAAGTGGTAGAAGATCGACATTCTATTAGCCGAAAAGGTTATGAATTGTTTATCTTATAAATGTTTAATGTGTTCCTCTTTAGGTTCAAGCTGACCTAATTAATGATTGTTATGATTTGTTGTATGTGCCAAAATTACTTTTGATTTAAGCCAACAAATCTTTTTGAGTTATGCATTCAATTAGGCCAACCTAATTGATGTATAAAGATGAAGTCATGTATATATATGTAAGCAATGCGAATGAAGAAAAAACAAGAAGGCGACATATATAGATGAAGGAATAGTGTGTGATACAGTGATGTGACAAGTGTGATAGTGCAAAGGTATTGACAGTGTTGTATGCTAGGGATCAGAACAAAAATTTTGATATTCTAGAGCCTAACCAGAACTGATCTTCACACATTGAAGTTGTATTTACTCATTTCATCAATTGGTAATGAGCCATACCTTTTTTGTATCTTGGCAATATGCCATCTTTTGTATTCAAGTTGTGAGCCTTTCAAGGATAGTGCATCCTAGTAGTGAGCCCTGTAATATCTTATGATGGGTTATAATATATTGTGAGCTAATCCTCATTGTGGTTTTCCCCTTTTTGGGTTTTCCATGTAAAAATCCTAGTGTCAATGTGCTATGATCTCTTTTATGTTTTGGTTTAATCTTGCAGTTAGATGTGGATTGATAATTGGATGGTTAGTAATTAATTTTGTTAGCAAAATACTAATTCACCCCCCTTTAGTATTCAATGTATTCAAAAATTGGTATCAGAACTTGGATCCTCTGAAAAAGTCTTACAACTTGAGGAACATCCTAGAATTTGAATACATGGCTTAGAACAAAAGCTATCTTGCTCCTCTAAAATAAAACTTTGTATCTTTGGAAATCAATGCTACTCTTGAAGAATTGGACATAATCGAAGATGACAAGGAAACTCTGAAAGGAAACCTAAAGGAAGAAAATGATTGCATCGAGAAGCTAACAGAGCAGATCAAAAAGTTCAAGGAAAGGCATAGAGAGGTTAGTGATCAATTGAAAAAGGCTAATGAAGACATTACTGGACTGAAGGTGCAAGTAGAAGAAAAGAAATGAATTGAGGAATATTAGAAATCTAAGATTCAAAATAAAATTGATGAATGTACAAAGCTTGAATAAGAAGTGGTAACCCTAAGAGTTGATCTAGAAAAAGAAAAAGCTCATGAAGAAATATTCAAAACTAGCTCTACAAGGCTTGATGAGTTGATTACTTCTCAGAAACATTCTAAGGATAAAGGTGGTCTAGGACTTGAAGAAGGACAAAGCTCAAAGACAAAACCTATTTCCAATAAAGTGAACAATTAGAAGAAGGTTCAAGGCAATATTCATAAAATCAAGAACCAAAGGAGCAATATTGAAAGGATTCCCATTTGATAGCCTAATGCTCAAAGGTACCCATTGTTTAATGGATTTTGTTTCTCATGTAATAAATTCAATCATAGAGCAACAAAATGTAGAAGTAGGATGAACCATAATAGAATGAGTCAGAATATTGGATTCCTTACTAGATAATGTTATGTTTGCAATAAGTTTCAACACAAAGCTACCGAATGTAGAAGCGAGATAATGATGAACATATTTAATGCTGGTAGAAGATTCAATCTTTTCAAGGCTATCATTATACATGCAATAACTTTAGACACAAGGCTAATCAGTGCAGGTTAAGAATGAATAGAAATCAGTTTGATCAAATACATGTTTTCTACACTTGCAACAAACCAGGACATATCTCAAAATTTTGTAGGACTAAAATTGGGAAGAAACCTAATTTGAAACAAAAGAACAAGTCTGTGAACAAAGTAGATCCTACGGAAGTAAGAAAAGGAATGGAAAAATTTTGGAAGTAGAAAGAAGAACCTAAGAAAAAGGATGAGTCAAATACATCTATATCTGCATCCAATGCAGATACCTCTTCCAAGAACTGAACCTAGTAATGGTTCCAGGGGGAGTAGCTATAGAAAAATCAAAAAATTCCCCAATATATGTGTTCTCAAACAGTGAAACAAGGATATGTGATGTGAGTCATCATTTTGAAGGCATTGAAGAAATTTTCAGCAAAAAATAGGCAGATTCAGAGAACTACAGAACTTTTCTTAGTTTACAGTGTTTCATAAAGTATTTGTCAACTTTAAAAGTTGAAAGGTAATAAATGTGAATTACAGAAAAATTTGTAAGCAATAAAGCAAGAGACTAAGTTAAGGTAAAGCACATTTGTGCAACTTGGAAGAATCATTGCAAGTTGAAGTGAGTTTGGAGGTGATTCAGAGCATCGTACATCAAAACCTTAGTTCTCAACAAGCAGAAAAGGTATTCTCTGTTATTTGAATTATGTGGTTTTTAAAGTTGAAGGAACTTCATGTTAAAGCATATTCAAGCTATTTGAGGAGAATGGATACTCCTACAGTTGTGGAAATCTATGAGAGACCCCAACCTAGATTCAGAAGATGTTCATGGAAAGTGTATGAAAATGACCCTGTGGGTGCATTCTTGCACATTCCAAGCCATGTGCTACCCACCAAAGATCCAAGAACATACATTCATGGGAAGTTAGAAGAATTCAATCACAAAGAGAGGAAGGATTTGTGGAACAATGAGTTGACTGGAAAGCAGAATATGAAAACCTAGTTCGAATGAAGCTAAATGTTTGGAACTAGTTTTTGAAATTTTCTAGTGAGAGTGAACCAAAGTTTGTTAGAATGGCCCTTAGTAGGGTTCATAACAAATTTGTGTGGGTAAATAAACCAGGCATTATCAACAAGGAGGCAATTTGAGTTGTGACCGGTCTCTATGACTGACATCTGTGATACAGGTACCATTCTAATTCAAAAAAGAATGAAAAATGATGAAGTTAGAAGACTAACTAGTGCTAAGTTTGATGGAAGAGCTTTAACTACAAATTCTATTATAAACCCTCTATCAAGTATGATGCCATCATGATTGGGAAGAAAATCTATTTCACTAATCAAGTAAATTCAGTATCGGATACGACAATTCATATTGCTTATGAAATGGTGGAGAAAGGAAAATATTTTGATCTTTGTGAGTTGCTTAGGTTACAACTTATGGATAACCTAAGTATAACTAAGGAAAAGAATCATGTTTTTAAATTTGGTACTTTAGTTGTTTGTTTGTTATTTTATTTCCTGAAGGAGTTACTAGGAAGAAAAAGCATAATTTGGGATAACAAGACGCTGGTTGCTCATCATATTTTTGACCATCTACACAGTCTAGGAGATTTTAGGGCATAGAACAATGTCCTAATTTCTTTCTTTGTAGTATTTTAGAATGAAATGTATGAAAAAGAATGGATTCCAAGGAGTTTGGTGAAGAAGTATGAGAAGGAGATAACATTTCTTGTATATACAGATGAATGCATCATTGAGGCTATAGAACCAAAAGTTCAATGGATTAAACCTCTGAGATGTGAGATTAAAGAAAAAATAGCAAAGAGGTACGTTAAGATTCTATTGGATAGTCGTAAGGACCCATCTCTATCTAGGCATGGTACATATGAGGAGAAATCTACTAAAGTGCATCTAGTGGCTACTGCATCTAAAAGAAGAAATAAATTTGAGACTTTCTTCCAAGGTCAAGCATTTTATAAGGATGATATAGAACAATTGAAGGAGGATCTTGATGAAAGGAATTCCAAAACTACTGAACAACCCTCCAGGCCCAGAAAATTAGGAAGACTATCTTTTGGTGCTACACCAACACCTATCTCCAGTATTGCCACCTCTAGTGCTGCTAATATGGAGAAAGGAAAGAAGGAACAAATTTTTCATCCATTTGTTAATATTGTTTCCCCTACAAATCCCAGTATCAGGGCATCTAAGAAAAATGGCATACCTCCTATTGCACCATCTGCTACTTTAGGAAGAAGAAGAGTGAAACAAAAGGTTGAAAGGAAAAGAAGTTTGAGTGATGTTGTTGAGGAAGAAATTGAACTTGGCTTAGAGGAAGAATGTTAATTGAAAAGAAACAAAAACGGTAGTACCTACAGTGAAGAAGCCAAAACCAGAGTTGTTGTCTCTAAAGATGAATAGTCAGAGGAAGAGGAGGATACTTATCGAATCCATGTACATGCAAAGAAGAATGAAGAAGGCTCATCTGATCCTATGGAGGACATGTCTAGATCTCCTTTAGTAAGTGATCAACCCCCTTTAGATCTAGGATCCTTGGTTAAAAATATGATTGGTAATGACCTTATGCCAACTGCTGAGTTATATGATAAGGTCAATGATGAATGGAAAGAAACTATCATAAATGTATTTATTCAATACATAGTCATTTGTAATATAAATTTGGATACCATACAGTCCAAAGTTACTGAAAACGTGTGGAAATAATTAGTACTTAGAAGGAAAGAGGCTTTAAATGTTGAAGACAAGATAAGAATTGAAGCCTTAAAATCCCTTAGTTCCACTTTTTTCAAAGATAAAAGCTACAAATCTTCTAAAAGAATGTTTTAAATTGTTTAGATTCAAGCAAAGAGTTAACATGAAAATGAATAAGGAAGATGACTATATGGAAAAATTGAAGAAAGATACTCAGGTTGTAATTAGAAAATTCGCAAGGATCTATGGGGCAAGAACCAATTCTTTGTCCCACATTGCTTAGTCACAGGAACATGCTACCCTTGTAGAAGTAATGGATAATCTAGTCTTGGAGACTATTGATGAGACACTTGGTGTTTTGGAGACCCCTACCCCTCTGAATGACATAGAAAAAACTATCAATAAAAGGTCTGATGATCAACATAAAGATCAGTCTAGTGATAAGAGAGAAGAACATCAATAATCTATCAAAAACAGGGAAGAGAAAGATGAAAGAGAAGGGAGCAAGAAAAAAAAGAGGAATAATGACAAGGATGATGAGGATAGAAGGGATAAATAAAAAAGAGAAAAGTCCTACAGAAATTCATCAGGAGAAGAAAAAGAAAAAGAAAAAGAAAAAGAAAAAGAAAAAGAAAAGAAAAAGAAAAAGAAAAAGAAGAAGAAGAAAAGGAAGAAGAAAATAAGAAATAGGAAGACAAGAAAGCTATTCCAGTTGAGAAGAGCAAACGAGAAATTTCTAAAGGCCCTGAACTATCAAAACCATTTGGAGAATCATTTGGAAGTACTAGGTCTTCTTTCAATAAAAATTGCATTTCAACCTGTGCTTCCACTATAGCTAGTTAAGCTGACATCACACCTAGGTTATGTGGACTTGACAAAGATTACACCCACTGACATAATAAAACTAAGCAATACCTTTCTTAGCTCTGTCACACAAGAAGCTGCAAAGTCATATCAAAAGGGAAATGAATTGATAAATGAAGCTATCAAAGCTTTACATGAGACAACCCTCAATGTTACATCAGATAATTCTTTAGCTCTGATTGAAAATTTGAGGCTTATAGTTGATTCAGTTAAAGAGTAAACATCTAATCTCAAGGCTTAGATTGCAAAATAAGTGGAGTTGGGTCTACTAGAGAAAAGATTGTTGTTTTTACAAGACAAGTGTACAGTTGCAAGTGAAAAGGCTTTGCAAACCTTGAAAAAGGTAAGAGAATGTGATGAGGAAGCCCAACTACTATTTTTTTACTACATGAAGTGGCCAAAAGCCACTTGAGGTATCAAGGATTTAATGGAATCAATTGAATCTCAACTTATAGATGCCTCCAAGGATTATGAGATTGTGGATGATAGAAACTATGTTAGATGTTTTTCTATTACAGATCTTTAGAGCAAATTTTTCATTCTATAGAGGTAGAAGCAAGATGTTATGAGACATTATGCCCAACTTGGAGACCTAGTCATGTACAAAAATGTCTCTATATCAAATGCATTGAGCGAAGTAGAAAAATTAAGAAGATGAACATTGCTCCATCCACTCTGGAAGAAGGAGAATAATGTCTGACGGAATTAGAATCTCTACATAAAACTCTTTCTAGGGGAAAAGGAGTTTGGTATGATGGAAAGCCAACTTGGGAAGTGATTCTCAAGGAGTTATGGGATTCTCCTAGTTCTTGATGTGAAATTTTTATCTTTTCTCGGTCTTTTGTCCTTGAGAAGAATATGTATAAAGAATGTTATGTTATGTGTTTGTACATATGTTAGGGGGAGTTGAACACAATATTTTTTTTGAATCAAGTCTCATTTTTGGCACATTTTTCCATCAATGACAAAGGGGGAGTTTTTTGGAATAATGAAGAAGGTGGCCTTCGGGTTTGTTGTCATTAATGCCAACATTGGTTGGTAACTAGCTAGGTAAACTGTGTGTCTATGTTGATCCAAAAATCTTCTCAGTAAAAGGAAATTCTATACATTTTTGATATCTTTCTCAAGAGAATTAGGTATAACTATAAACAAGTTTTCAACAAGTTTGTGTGATCTGGTTGAGTTATCCAAGTGACAGAAGATCGAAATTCTTTTGGCCGACAGGGTTATGAACTGTTTATCTTATAAATGTTTAATGTGTTCCTCATTAGGTCTAGGCCGACCTAATTAATATTTGTTATGATTTTTTGTATGCACCAAAAGGAATTTTGTTTTAAGCTGAGAAATATTTTTGAGTTATGCATTCAATTAGGCTAACCTAATTGATGTATAAAGATGAAGCGATACATACATATATATGTGTGTGTGTATGTAAGCAATGTAGATAAATAAAAAAAGAAGGTGACAAATATAGATGAAGGAATAGTGTGTGATACAGTGATGCGACAAGTGTGATAGTGCAAAGGTATTGACAATGTTGTATTCCAGTGACCAAAACAAAGGTTTTGATATTCCAGAGCCTAACTAAAGTTGATCTCTACACTTTGAAGTAAATAAATTGGCAATGAGACATACTTTTTTTTTATCTTGGCAATATGCCATGTTTTTTGTTCAAGATGTGAGCCTTTCAAGGATAGTGTGTCCTGGCAATGAGCCCTGTAATATCTTATGACCAGTTATAATATATTGTGAGCTAATCATCACCGTTTTTTTCCCTTTTTGGTTTTTCCACACAAAATATTGGTGTCAATGTGTTATGATCTCTTTTATGTTATGGTTTACTCTTGCAGTTAGATGTGAATTGATAATTGGATGGTTAGTAATTAATTTTGTTAGTAGAATACCGATTTACCCCCCTCTTAGTATTCAATGTATTCAACAAAGTATAGAGGGAAGGGGAGAGAGAGGCAAGGTGGGAGGGGTAGAGTGAGAGGTAGGGAGAGACGGTGAGGGGAGATAGGGAAGGGGAGAGAGAGTTACATAGATAGGGGAGATAGAGAGACAAGGAGAGCAGGGGAATGAGGGAGAGAGGAAATGAGAGGTACGGTGGGAAGGATAGAGGGAGAAGTAGGTAGATAGATAAGTTGAGTGGGAAGGTGAGAGATAGGTAGATAGGGGAGAGAGAGTGAAGAGAGATATTGAGATACATCTAAAGGGAGAGAGAGGGGGGGGGAATTAGGGAGGGATGGAGTGAGAGGTGGGTAGAAAGAAATAGAGAGGGGAGATAGAGAGAAGTAGAGAGGGAGGGAGGAAGGGAGAGGTAGATATAGAGAGGTAGGATAGGAGGGATATAGGGAGAGGTAGGTAGACAAAGATGAAGATGCGGATGGAAGATAACTTGAGAAGTAGAGACAGAGAGAGAGGTGATGTGGTTACCCTCCATCTCTCTACCTACCTCTTCCTCTATCCCTCCAACCTTACCTCTCTCTTTTTGTCTCTAATTTTCTTTATCTCCCATCTATATCTTCCTCTTTGTCTACCTACCTCTCCCTACATCCCTGCTAACCTACCTCTCTATCTATACCTCTCCCTTCCTCCCTCCCTCTCTACTTCTCTATCTACCTTCTTTGCTTCTCTCTACCTACTTCTCACTGGACAATGTGTTGGTTATTTTTTTGAACCAAACTTAATCTCAGTCCTAACCTATGAGCTTTCCATGACCCAATTATCAGCTAGGTTGAGGATTGGCCAACACTTAAGTAGAGTGATTACTACTTTACTTCTTCTCTTTGGGCTCTATGAGACCCAGGGAAGGTAATCCCATATATACTCATAATATTTCATGCTTGGTCAAGAGTATTTCTTCACACAAATGCACTATTCCATGAAAATCACCTTATCAAAAGTTTGGAAAACCTTAGATAAAAGTGTTATTTATTTTCAAGGAGTGTGCCTTCATACGTAGAGTTGAGACATTGTAATTTAAAGTATTTTGAATCATTCTTCATCTTGAATCCTAGGCCTAATTCAATATTGGCTCAACTAACTATAAGATAAACTAACAAGGTAATCATTGCTTTATCTAAGGAAGAAGATGAGTCCAATTGGTAATCAATTAGTAATACAATTTTGACTGAAGCTCAAAAATTAGTGGACCATTAGAGTGTCACTTTGTAACATCTAACTCACCGTGTCTGTAGAATATCACTTCCTTACTAAATCCTATATTCTTTTCTCACAAACTAATGAGCTTGTTTCAACATTTAATCAATTAATTGAACTAAATCATAAAACAAATTCATACATTATGTGCAAATGAGAAAAGACAAATGAAGATGTCATTAACAATCTTCATTGCTAACTTGGAAGAAAATACATAGGAGAGCAATATTCTAAAACTAAAATTCTTCTTCATTTATTGTATTTCTTTGTAAAACCATATTTAAGATTCATACATAGTATAACTTTCATCTTAGACTTGCTTCTAATATATCTATTAGAGTATCTATTTACATTCTATTTTGCTATTAGAGTATAGTATCTACTGTGACCGTGTCTAGACTCAAAATTATGAACTCTTTTCTTTTCAACCATGAAATCCCCTTTATATAAATAGGGGAGCAACAAGCACCTGGTTGAATTAAAATTTTAATTTAATTTAGTTCATTTCAAAAACCTAATTCTAACTAACTCCTCGAAGGACTCCCTAGGTACTTTCATACACAATCATTTGAGAACAGGAGAGGCAAAAAAACATGTGTAGGATATGAGTCACCATTGTCACAACATTTGTTGTTTGGAACAAAAAAGTTTAGTTCATATCATCTTGAAAACCATCCACATTAGCATGAAATACAAACCATAGACGTATGTTCAAACAAATACCTCCTACGCAAAGACCATGGTGTCATAAAAAACTAAAATAGGGGGTGACCCTATTAAAATTCGTCGACATCCAAAAATTCCTGACCACTCCTTGTCCTCGATGCAATTGGAGGTATCACCATCACGTCATCATTAGAACTCCCATATGTCACCAGGGAATGTAGGTATTGTCCATAGTCTGAGTTGGTATCAGCTTTAGCATCTGAAGGAGAGACTGAAAGCACAATAGGAGAGTTGTGCTCACCCAAGTGGGCCTGGTGACTCTTCTCCTTCTTCCTGGCCTTCTTCACTGACAGTGCCAGTTCCTTGCCTTTGCATTTGACCACTTCACCTGGAAGGGTCCTATTCCTCAAGTAGTATGTACTCTACACAATTGACTTCTTATGGCCCCTATCCCTTCTTTTACCCTTTGAAACATTAGGAGAAGCCATGGCTTCCTACTCAGCTATGTCCTCACAACATTCAAACATACTTAGTCGACTAGACCTCCTAATAGGTGGAAATTATGTACCATATTTTTGTTGGAGTTAAAATGACACTGAGAAGGGGGGGTGAATCAGTGTCTTAACAGATTTGACAAATTTTAAAAATTCAAAAACATAGCTTAGATTTGATCTCAATGTTATTCTGATTAATGCATTCATGAGTTGAATGTAATCATTCATAAACAGAATTGAGAAAAATAATAATCCCAACAGTGTACTGAAACAACAACAACACTAATAAAGCAGTGAGAACATAGAATAACAAAGTGACAAAATTTGTCGAGTGGAAAACCCTCCTAGGGTATAAAAACCACTCCCTAAATGCCTTCGAGGCTTAATCTTTTAATCAACTGTTCACAATGCCTTATAGGCTGATTTTTTAGCACCCACTCAAGGAGCACCAACCCCTCATATAGAGATATCTATCTCAAGGAGCACCAACCCCTCAAATTATGTTTTGAACAATAATAATAACTCAGAGGATTTCTCTATTTTTAGTTAAGCACATATTTCACTGTTTTCTCGTCTACAGAATACCTTAAAGATTCAACAATTGAACCCCTAAAATACTTCATAGAGAAGAAATTTACAATCTCTGCATCTTGTTAGTTAGATTTTACTGTAGAGTTTTATCTATACATTTTCATACAGCCAAAGAATGATAATCTCATAATTACAACAGCAGCAACAGAAAAGAGTTTTCTGCTTCTATTTATACATCTACCAGATAGGTAACAGTCTTCAGGAGTGACGGTAGAACAACCAACCCAGCTAAGAGTTATTCTCAACAAATTTGTAACATATGAGTTCATTTTTCTGCATAAAAAGCACAACTATCCACCACAAAAAATCATAACCTCTAATGCATGAATGACAATACTCAATAAGGGCATCATATTGACTGAGATGCAGAGAGAAGTTAGAATAAAATGGTGATTATAAACTAGTATGAGCAGCATGAAATGCATAAATAAAAATACCAGACAAATCTATAACTCCCATGGCTCCATCAACCACTATCGAGCTTCCAACCAGAAATGCACCAAATAAACCTTCCATAAAACCACTGTAAAAACCGTTACAGTTAGCAACAATAGAAAAGAATAGATTATGAAACTTTCTCATGATGGCGGCTAGGCTAGGGTTCAATACCTAGCTTAAAAGAATAAACTCAAATTTTTCCCTAAGCAACCTTCTTTTCAATCGATGTGACGGTATGTCAAAGGCAACTTTAATGCCAGATGTTCAACCCTAATTCAATCGTTAGTCATCCCCTTGGTTTAATTCACTTTTGCTATGACACATCAAAGTCGGGAGAAGTCATAACAAATACATAATGTCATGCTGAGAGCTCATAACATCCTTTTGGTCGATGAGACAAAAAGGTTCTCTCACCGAAATGAAACCATCATTCGCTATTGCTATAGCTTTTGATATTGAAGAGACATCATAAAGATCAACATTGTTATACCGAAAGTCGTTCATTTGACTTTGTCGACAAGACACACCATCCTTTCCAAGACCTCACATCGATGAAAGAGTCTCACTGAAAAGACTTTTTAGTTCTCATGAGTTGTTGTAACCTACAACCTTCAGGGAGACCTCTCGGAGAATACTCTATCATACCGAAAAGGAACTTTATTCACTGAGTCACTGAGACAATGCCAATCTCTCACTGAATGCACTTCATAAGACTTAGTCGGCAAGACCAAAAAGTTTTCTATGACATTCCATTGAAGCAAAACTCTTGCCGATACACATCCATCCACCACCATTCGATTTGACATTGCATATTCGTTATAACCTCACGCCGAAGCCTTAAGCTCTTGCCGATGAGTTTCCATTTAATCTTCGATCGGTGTGACATACCAATATTGCTGAGACCATATACCGATGGAATAACATATGCCGATAGAGATCACTTTCATTTGCCGACACAAAAGAAAAGTCTTGCCAAAATAATATTTCTTGTGTTGGTCGCCAAGACACAAAACGCTTGATGAAACAACATGCTGATAGGGATTTCTTATGCTGATGAACCACCTTATGAGTTAGTCAGTGAGACCCAACTCATTCAGTAAGACCTCCCAGTGGTGAACATAACTTATGTCGATATATCTTTCCACTGTCACCAAGACAACGAGATTGTTACACCGAAAGCAGCTTGTATGTTAAATTCAATCGACATGACATCAGAAATGTCTTGCCGATAGGCAACACAGACATATCAAAGTGGATCGGGGAGACCCTGCCATACTCGTGCCGATATGTGTAAGCCCAAATGAGAAACAACCAATACCTATGATATGCAAAAAGAACCATCCTGACAAGGAAACCAACTAAAGGAGATTTTTTCATCAAGGACAAACCATAAACACAACTGAGATCCAACAAACTCCCCCTTTGTCCTTGATGGAAAAACACAAATGACTCTCCTCTTTTTTTCCTCAAGGCAAAGAATAGAAGAAAATGTGCATTTCCATAACACAACTGAGAAGCCAACCAAAATACCATGAGAAACAGCTGCAAAAAAAGAGTACCAATGCAGCAACAAAGATAGTAGGAGAGCTTTAAGTGAATCAAAACATATAACATGCTCCCCCTAAGTAATAGCTTGGAGATTTAGTGAAGTAATGATTGAGAGATAACTCCCAATCGAAGTCTCATCCTTTCAAATAACTCTTTTGCTAAGGGCTTGGTAAAAATATCAACCACCTAATCTTGAGATCCAACAAACTGTAAGTAGACTTCATTAGCCAAAACCTTTTCTCGAAGAAAGTGAAACTTGGCAGCAATATATTTAGTGCAAGAGTGCATAACAGGATTTTTTGAAATATTTATAGCACTAGTGTTATCACAAAGAATGGAAACAGGTTTAGAAACATTAATACCCATATTTGAAAGAGTATGAATCATCCACAGTACTTGAGTATAGCATGAAGTGGCAGCAATGCATTCTGCTTCAACAGTAGAGAGAGAAACAAATACTTGTTTCTTGTTGTGCCATGCCACTAAATGATCACCAAGAAAGAATGCAGCACCACTGGTGCTTTTCCTATCATCCAAGCAACCAGCCTAGTCAGCATTAGTATAAGCAATCAAAGAGAAATCATTGCTCCTAGGATACCAAAGACCACAATTAAGAGTGCCCTGAATGTATCTAAAGATCCGTTTAATAGTAGTAACATGAGATTCTTTAGGTGATGCCTGAAAATGTGCAACAATGCAAACTGCCTGCATAATGTCAGGTCTAGAGGCAGTTAAATATAAGAGACTATAGATCATTGATCTATATTCTGTTTGATTTGTATCAGGAGAATCATCAACCTTAGTAAGTTTGTATCCAATAATCATTGGAGTGTTAACTAGATGGCATTCATCCATTTGAAATTTCTTAAGCATCTTTTTAGCATACTTGGTTTGAGAAAGAAATATTCCATTCTCACATTGAGAGATTTGAAGACCTAGAAAGAAATTTAATTCTCCTAACATTGACATTTCAAACTCAAATTCCATTATTTGAGAGAACTTTTTACTCAAAGTGACATTATTGCAGCCAAAGATAGTATCATCAACGTAAATTTCAACAACCAAAATATCAGAACCTTTAGTTTTAACATAAAGATTACTATCTACACCTCCTCTAACAAAGCCATTAGAAATTAAATGACTGTCCAACCTAGAGTACCAAGCTCTAGGTGCTTGTTTTAAGCCATAGAGAGCCTTTTTCAACCTGTAAACATGGTTAGGATTATCTTTGCATATAAATCCTTCAGGATGTTCAACATAGACCTCTTCATCTAAATAGCCATTCAAAAAGGCAGTTTTGACATCCATTTGATAAACAGTAAAGTTTTTGTAAATAGAATAAGCCAAGAATATTCTGATAGATTCTAGTCTAGCAACAGGTGCAAAGGTTTCATTGAAATCAATACCTTCTTATTGAGCATAGCCTTTGCAGAAAAATCTTGCTTTGTTGCAAATAATATTACCATTTTCATCAAGCTTATTTCTGTAAATCCATTTGCCTCCAATGACAATTCTTGTCATCTGGTCTTGGGACTAACTCCCAAGTCTATTTTTTCTCAATTTGATCAATTTCTTCCTGCATAGCATTAAGCCAACATGAGTTTGTGAGAGCTTCATTAAAAAATTTAGGCTCAAACTGAGTAACTAGACAGAAAGTAATTTGTGCCTTTTCATCAGATTCTACATCCTTTCTTCTAGTTTGAACTCCTACATTTTTATCCCCAATAATCTGATCTTTGGGGTGATATATAGTTAGAGTTTTTGAAGGAGCATTTGATGCAACCTTTTCAGGACTTTCTTTTTCATTTTTAGGGCTTGCTGATTCAGCAATAGACTTTGTTGTTTCAGATCCTTCTGAAATTATTTCAAGTTTAAGTTCTTCCTCATTATCCTGCATAGATTCAGCATTCAAATGTGGTCTTTCATCAAATTTTACATTAACAACTTCAAAAATCTTATTAAGCCTTTTGTTGAGACATTTATAAGCTTTTCTATGAGTTGAGTATCCCAAAAAGATACCCTCATCACTCTTGGATTGAAAACTCCCAATGTTATCATTATCCTTTTTGATAAAACACTTACTTCCAAAAATTTTAAAGTATTTGACAGAAGCAGTTTTTCCATACCACAGTTCATAAGGAGTGTGTTTAGATTTCACTCTAATCTGCACTCTATTCAAAATGTATACAGCTGTATGAACAGCTTCTTTCCAGTACATATCAGACAACTTAGCTTCATCTAACATTGTTCTAGCCATTTCTTTTATAGTTCTGTTTTTACGTTCAACTACCCCGTTTTGTTGAGGTGTTTTAGTTGCAGCATACTGTCTTTTAATACCATGTTGTTCAAAATAATCAATAAACTCTTGAGAGGTGAACTCACCTCCTTTGTCTGATTGAAGGCATTGAGTTTTAGATTAGATTCCTTTTCAACCATTTTACAAAATATTTTGAACCTTTCAAAGGCTTCTGATTTGTGCTTAAGAAATGTGACCCAAACCATTCTATTATAATCATCCACAAAAAGCATAAAGTATTTTTCACCATTAATAGACCTTGTTCTAGTTGGTCCACATAAATCAGTATGCACTAGCTATAGAGGTTTTGATGAAGAGTGTTCTTTTGTTTTGAAACTGATTTTAGTTTGTTTACCACTTAGACATTTTTGCACACAAAATTTTTTGGCTTGTTAAGAATTGGTAAACCTCTAACATTCTGATTCCTACTGATTCTAACTAGATTTTCAAATTTTATGTGTCCTAATCTTTTATGCCATAACCAGCTCTCTTCAATTTGGCCCATTAGACACATACCTTGATTATTGTCATTGCATGATGAGTCAAGAAGACTGTACACATTTCCTTTTGTCCTCCTTCTAGCTGCAACAGCCTTTCCAAGCTTGTTCTTAATCTCACATCCCTGCAAAGTAAAAAGAACACGATAACCACTATCACAGATTTGACTAAAACTTAGAAGATTGTGCTTGAGACCTTCCACATTGTACACATTAAAGATAGGAATGTCTTCATTCAAAAGAAGTGAACCTCTACCTTTAATTTGAATACCAGAGTTATCACCAAACTTAACATATCCACCTACATAATCTTCAAGTTTTATAAACTTGTCCTTGTCGCCAGTCATATGGTTAGAACATCCATTGTCCAGAACCCATAAGTCCTTTTTCTTGGAATGAAAAGTAGTTTGAACCAACATAGTTTGTTCAATGTTGTTAACAGTCTTAGGTTTCCAAATATTTTTAATTTTTTGTTGTTTTGATTGCAGATCAGCTCTGCATTGTTTGACAGAATGTCCCAAAGTATTGCATTTAAAACATCTGATCTGTCTAACAAAACCATGTTGTTGCTTAAGACCAAACCTGGGAATTCTAGAATTCATAAGCCTACAAGTGCTCACCTTATGACCAAATTTGTTGCAGAAAAAACAATAACCATAGAAAAAAGGATTGACATTGTATGAAGGTCTATTACCTCTTAAAAATTTAACATGATCCTTACCAAATTCTGAGTGATTTGAACTTGAACCCTTGACTTAAAAAGAGGGGTTTTGTTTTATATTGTCAGTTGAGCATTCACCCTTTTCAAAACCAACACCAGTTCTATCAGTATACATCTTTTGCTTGCTAAACATCTCATTTAGTTTTAGAGTGCTTTCATATTTTTCAATTTCCTTCCTAAGAAGGACTACTTGTTCTAGTTTTTGAATTTCTTTATCTTTGTAGCTTACAGTCTCTCGAAGACAGACTTCAACTCTTTTAGCTTCTTCAAGTTCAGTTTTTAGAGAGACCATTTCTTGATCTGGTTTATGTTCTTGAGTAAGAACTTGTTTTTTGAGTTTTCTGATCTCTTGTAAAGCACATTTCAGCTCGCTTTCAAGACCTACTTCACCGTCTTCAACGTCAATTGTGTTTGAATCATTTTGCTGAGTAATTCAAGCCATGAACAAGGTTTCGTCTTCTTCACCTGATGAATCTTTAGACTCAATATTAGATTCATCCTTACTAAATATAATTTTCTTCTTTTTGAAATAGAAGTTTCGTTTAGGTTTGAAGGCCTTCTTCTTAGGCTGTATTTCACTTGTCTTGTTGTCACAAATTTTATCATCATAGGGACACTTTGTAGCAAAGTGACCTATTTTTCCACAGTTAAAACATTTAAAGGGAAGTTTTCCCTTATATTTTCCTGACCCCTTTTTAAGTCTTCTAGCAAAATGGGATTCTTTAGAATCAGACAACTCTGATTCACTAACTTTGACTTTTTCTTTCTTTTCAGTGTTAAAGGCAGTTTCTTTTCCTGTTGAATTGTTTTTGCTAGTTCTCATTTCATAGGCAGTAAATATTCCTTGTAGGCTGTCTAAGGTAAGTTTATCAAAGTGTTTCTTTTCTTCTAGGGCTGAAACCTTAGATTCAAATTTGGATGGTAAGGTTCTAACAACCTTTGTGACCACATCAAATTCATTAACCTCTTGACCTAAACCTTTCATATCATTGACAACTTCATCAACTCTTAGAAAATATTCAGCCACTTTCTCATCATCCTTCATTTTCAACTCCTCAAACTGATGTTTGAGTGTAATGATTTTTCACAATTTGACTTTCTAATTCCCTTGATATATAGTTTCAAGTTTATCCCAGATGCCATGACCAGATTTGCAATGCATGACTTTAATAAACACATCTTTAGTTAACCCACACAAGAGGGCATGCTTAGCTCTGGCATTTGTTTCATACTTCTTTTCAACAGCATCAATGGGAATAGTGGTTGGTACATTGTAATCTTCTAAAACAATGCTCCAAACATCAACATCAAAAGAAACAAGAAAAGCTTCCATTCTTATTCTCCAGAACACATGATTTGTTCCATCAAATAACAAAGCTCTGGTTACAGAGGCACCATCTTGAGAATGTGCCATTAAAAACAAACTCCAAGACCAAGATCAATCCAAGGTAATTAAACCTATCAAAGGACCCTAGGCTCTGATACCAATTGTTGGAGTTAAAATGACACTGAGAGGGGGGGTGAATCAGTGTCTTAACAGATTTGACAAATTTTAAAAATTCAAAAACATAGCTTAGATTTTATCTCAATGTTATTTTGATTAATGCATTCATGAGTTGAATGTAATCATTCATAAACAGAATTGAGAAAAATAATAATCCCAATAGTGTATTGAAACAACAACACAGTAAAGCAGTGAGAACACAGAAGAACAAAGTGACACAAAAAATTTCGAGTGGAAAACCCTCCTGGGGTATAAAAACCACTCCCTAAATTCCTTCCAGGCTTAATCTTTTAATCAACTGTTCATAATGCCTCATAGGCTGATTTTTGAGCACCCACTCAAGGAGCACCAACCCCTCATTTAGAGATATCTATCTCAAGGATTACCAACCCCTCAAATTATGTTTTGAACAATAATAATAACTTAGAGGATTTCTCTATTTTCAGTTAAGCACATATTTCTCTATTTTCTTGTCTATAGAATACCTTAAAGATTCAACAATTGAATCCCTAAAATACTTCATAGAGAAGAAATTTACAATCTCTGCATCTTGTTATTCAAATTTTATTGTAGAGTTTTATCCATATATTTTCATACAGCCAAAGAATGATAATCTCATAATTACAACAACAACAACAAAAAAGAGTTTGTTGCTTCTATTTATACATCTACCAGATAGGTAACAGTCTTTAGGAGTGATGGCAGAACAACCAACCCAGCTAAGAGTCGTTCTCAATAAATTTGTAATGTATAAGCTCATTTTTTTGCATAAAAAGAACAACTTTCCACCATAGAAAATTATAACCTCTAATGCATGAATGACAATACTCAGTAAGGGCATCATATTGACTGAGATGCAGAGAGCAGTTAGAATAAAATGGTGATTATAAACCAGTATGAGCAGCATGAAATGCATAAATAAAAATACTAGACAAATCTATAACTCCCATGGCTCCATCAACCATTGTCGAGCTTCCAACCATAAATGCACCAAATAAACCTTCCATAAAACCACTGTAAAAACAATTATAGTCAGCAACAATAGAAAAGAACAGATTATGAAACTTTCTCATGATGGCGGCCAGGCTAGGGTTCGATACCCAGCTTAAAAGAATTAACTCTTTTTCCCTAATCAACCTTCTTTTCAATCGATGTGATAGTATGTCGAAGGAAACTTTAACGCCAAGCGTTCAACCCTAATTCAATCATTAGTCATCCCCTTGTTTCAATTCGCTTTTGCTGTGACACATCAGAGTTGGGAGAAGTCATAACAAATACATAATGTCATGCCAAGAGCTCATAACATCCTTTTGGTCGATGAGACAAAAAGGTTCTCTCACCGAAATGAAACCATCATTCGCTATCGCTATAGCTTTTGATATCAAAGAGACATCATAAAGATCAACATTGTTATACTAAAAGTCATTCATTTGACTTTGTCGACAAGACACACCATCCTCACCAAGACCTCACATCGATGAAAGAGTCTCACCGAAAAGACTTTTCAGTTCTTATGAGTCATTGTAACCTACAACCTTCAAGGAGACCTCTCAGAGAATACTCTATCATACCGAAAAGGAACTTTATTCACTGAGTCGCTGAGACAATGCCAATCTCTTGCCGAACGCACTTCATAAGACTTAGTCGGCAAGACCAAAAATTTTGCTATGACATTCCACCGAAGCAAAACTCTTGCCAATACACATCCATCCACCACCGATTGGTGTGACATTGCATATTCGTTATAACCTCACGCCGAAGCCTTAAGCTCTTTCCAATGAGTTTCCATTTAATCTCCAATTGGTGTGGCATACCAATATCGCTGAGACCACATACTGATGGAATAACATATGCCGATAGAGATCACTTTCAGTCGCCAAAACAAAAGACAAGTCTTTCCGAAATAATCTTTCTTGTGTCGGTCGCCAAGACACAAAATGCTCGATGAAACAACATGCAGATAGGGATTTCTTATGTCAATGAACCACCTTATGAGTTAGTCGGTGAGACCCGACTCATTCGGTAAGACCTCCCAGCGGTGAACACAACTTATGCAAATAGATCTTTCCACTGTCACCAAGACAATGGGATTGTTACACCAAAAGTAGCTTGTATGTTAAATTCAATCGACATGACATCATAAATGTCTTGCTCATAGGCAACACAGACATTTCAAAGTGGCTCAGGGAGACCCTTCCATATTCATGCCGATATGTGTAAGCCTGAATGAGAAACAACTAATACCTGTGATATGCAAAAAGAACCATCCTGACAAGGAAACCAACTAAAGGAGATTTTGTCATCAAGGACAAACCATAAACACAACTGAGATCCAACAATTTTCCCATTTTCTCTAGAGCTAGCAGAGAGATAAATAAAATGGTTCTTGACTTAAGACCCACAAAAGAAGCACCCCAATCCCAACAATTGTAGATAACTTGAGCAATAGAAATCCCAAATAGACTAGAGAACCTAATCTCATACCAATTTTCTCAAGATGAAAACGCTAAAACTCTGCTTAGGAAACCTCAATCGTCTCTACTACGCACACCTTACTTCTTCTGTAGATTGAAAATATTGTGTGAATAGACAACAATCAACTTGCATTAAGTAGAGATTTCAAGCATGTAGAACTAATGATTTAGAATTCCTTATGCGAGCGAATTGGTAACTTATTAGCTTGGCTTTGAATCTGTACTTTTCATCTTAGAGCAATTACAAATTCATCTAAGGTGGCCATGAGCATTTTTTTTTTTACCATTATCAACTTGCTCCTTGAAAATAGTGAGGCTATTTCAAATGATTCCATGTTTCATTTTAACCTTGATTAATCATAGTTGATCTAAAAATTTAGCATGTATCACCATCCTAATTCATTCTTTTCATTAATATTGGTGAAGTACATAAGACTGGTTTCTTAGAGATAAACTTTCTTTAAATGCTTCATTGTTGATCTTCCCTAAAATTTAGAGTGCAATTTAGTGATGAAGTTATTCATGTGATGATTTTCAATCCATCAAATCATCTTGCTTTAAGGATTTATCAATGGTTCTCTAGTTCTCTCGCCACTTTCCTCTTTGATTTATGTGAAATCCCTAGGATCATGCCACGTTGCCTTTTTCATTTATGGTCACCGCTTATTGTCAATCTACTTTATCTTCACCCGGATCCATCAGATATGTAAACATCCCGGTGATGATCTCTAGCCCTTGGTTCTATGTCTTGACCCTTGGTCACATTCATTCTTCTGCCGCACATCGTTAATTCAAACCTTTCTCTTAAGACTCTATCTACGACGAGAGATGTTGTGTTAGCACCAGACTTGGATACATACAACCTGCATAAAACAAAAATCACAAAAGACATCACTCATATGATCATATCATATTAGCAAGAGATAAAACTCCTTTAGAGAACATCCATCACTTATCACCAATTTAGAACTCAAGTTCTAAAACAAATCAACAATGAGTGATGAAATTATAACATATGGCATTTGTTCATCGCTAATTCTCCTCATATTTTTTGCAAGAAATTAGTGATGAGAAGATTTACAACTTTTGTAATGTCTGTCATGTATTGTTATGTGATACTTTACATTCAAAACATATCTACAATCAAGCGATATATAGGAAATCACATCATATCACTCATTGCTATTTCAAGTTTATCTTTTTATGGCCATCTGCAATGAGCGATAAGAACACAAAGGTAGAAGTATCACTCATCACTATTAGAATTTTGAAGGCTCAAAATCCATTAGCAATGAGCGATATCAAAGGGAAAACATCAATTCATCACTCACTACTAAATTTGACACCATTTTCTAACGGTCGTTTGACAAATATTTGTCGGAAGAGCGACTCAATTGCGAAAATATTTATGTCGCTATTTTTTCGTCAAAAGGCCGACAACGAATTAAACGTCGAAATAACGGTGAAGAATCATCAGTCGACGGCATCATGAAATACCTCAGGATTTCATCAGAATATCGACGAAAACTTTGTGTATCCATCGACGAATTACACCAGAAGTTTGTCACCGGTACGATGAAATGGGCAAGCAGTAGCATCAAAACAACAGCAGACGTTCATCGCCATTGCGATGAAATGCGCAAGGAGTAGCATCAAAACAACACCAAAAGTTTGTCAAATGTGCGATGAAATAGGCAAGTAGTAGCGCCGAAACAACACCAAGAGTTCGTTGACTTTGCAATGAAATTAGCAAGGAGTAGCATCAGAAGAACACCAAAAGTTCATCGAAAGTGCGACAAAATGGGTAGGGAGTAGCATGGTAGCAATGCCAAAAGATTGTCAAAAGGGCGACAAAATGGGTAGGGAGTTATGACGAAATATTCGTCGCAACTATAGAAAATTTGTCGAGCCTTTTTGTTGATTTGTCGGTGGTTTTCGTCGATGGTTGTCATCGAAATTGCGATGAAGAAGTGATTTAAAAAATATATATATATATATTCGTGGAAATGTACCATTGCGGAGACTAACGACTGATCATACATACAAACTGCATATTGGTTTGATGCTTCAAACGATGCATTTCTTATACTGAAAAGTGCATTACCTTATTGAGTTTCTCTTTGTTTCGAGAATAGTTTAATATTCTCTACTTAACAAGGCCAACCATGTGATGGTGGAAGCTCATATTGCCCCTCCCCCCCCTCACATCACTCTCAATTCCCCATACCCAATCATATAACATTAATCATTGATTCATCCATTAATAAAATATAACATTCATTCATTAACATATAACATTCATTAATTAACATATTCACATTCATTCATTAACATATAATATTCATTCTTTCAGTTTTTACATATCAAAAATATGGTTGTCATGATATGATTACAATCACTTTTTTTTGGTTTCTTTTTCAAAGCTACATAAAGCTGAAGTGGAGTATCATTTCTAAATCAATATCTATCCCCCCTTTAGTTGTTCTACCCTCTGCTTGTGATCTTAATGTACACATAGTTGTCTACTCATGACACAGACGCCGCTTCAAGGGGGGATCTGCTACAATAAGAAAGAAATGTTAAACTGATATGTTTTATTATTATTGTTACAAGTATTTCATTAATTAAAAGAACATTAGAGTGGTTCTCTTTACCTAATGGGTCCACATCATGTTCCTAAAATTTTGTTATAGACTCATGCTCAACATGTTGAACACCCTCTAAATCTTGATCTACAGTTGAAACACAAAAGGTTACATTAATTAATACATCAATTGAAATTAAATATGTTTAAGAGAACATGAGGGTGGTCCTCTTTATCGAATGGGGCCACATCATGTTCCTAATCTTCTCTAGCATAATCATGCTCAACACGTTGATCACGCTCTACATGATCTAAAGTTGAAACATGAAAGGTTACATTAATTAATACACCAATTGCAATTAAATATGTTTAAAATAACTTTAGAGTGGTCCTCTTTACCTGATGGGGCCACATCATATTCCTGATCTTCTCTAGCCTGATCATGCTCAACATGTTGATCATGTTCTACATGCTCTAAAGTACTGGGATGCACACCATGACCTTCATCTGCACATTCTACTCCACACTCACCAGGCTACATTCCAATGTCATGTGCAGTATTATCATTGCTTGAATGTTTAAAACAAATAGGCATGCAATTACTTTATGGTGGAAATTAATATTGAACAGATTGCACAAGTATTCAATTTTAAATAAACTTTATTGAGTTTATTTACCTGCGTGTTGGATGCAATGGAAGATTGTGTTTTCCCAATCAAGACTCTTAGGCGTTCAGCTATGGCTCCATAGCCTTGCTGGAAGGAAATCTTCAGGTCCTCTTCTGTGGGAACTTTGTTGAATTCAGAGCCCTACATTTTTGCAGAAGATCATGAATTTTGCTTCTATAGTGTGATAAAACCAAAATAGTTTTCAATTTATTATAATTTGGATGCAATATTTCATTTATTGATACTTACAATTCATGCGTCTAATTTCATATAACCACTAGAGCCAAGTTTGTGTTTCTTGTGCTTTTCTAGTCTTGCCTTTGTTGCCTTTGATGTGTCAGATAGCCTATGAAAAGTTTGAAATATGTTAGATTATGTAAAAAGAAAGAGTAATCAGTATATAATTACATTGTTGATAGTATCACACATAGTATACTACTTTTAAAAAAAAATTAATGGCATTTCCATAGCATACAGACATTGAGAGCATA
>VDFB02233631.1:0-41706 GCA_007258455.2 Sequoia sempervirens | reverse complement strand
AATGTTAAATCTAGGATGAAAGTGCACTCCAAATCAAAGTTACAATGATCTATATGTAGGTTCACCAAAATGAAATAAATGAAAATGGGGTATGCTTCCTTTCACTTCTAGGGTTTTGGAACTAAAAGGAGAAAGATACCTATTTCTCTCACACTTCACTCAAGAACAAACCCTTGAGATTTCAATGCAAAGGAGATTGAAATCTGAAAAAGGGAAGGTTCTAGGGATTGATTGAAATCTAATGAGGGGTTCACCACCATGTATAAACTTGGAAAAGAAAATGTTTGAAAACATAATGTGATATGCAAAAATGCTTAAAAATGCAAACAAACTAGAACAAAAACTTATGAAACTAGAAATGTGCACCTAGAAACTGGAGAGAGATGGAATGGAGCTATGGAATCCTAAAATTGTTTCTTTTTAGGCCAATTGGGAATCATATGCCAAGCTAGGTGACCTAGTTCTACTTTGGGTGAAATGTGTCATAATAGGTTTTAAACAAAAGGGTACTCAGATTTGCAAAACCCCTTTTTAGGCCTAAACAGTGGGATTCATTCACCAGTAATGCTCAATAAATCCACTTCTTCTTTTCTAGAAATTCAAAAGTTCAATCTATAGCTCTTAGTCTACTCTTCTATTCCTAATTAAGATCTGGGTCTGAAACTGCAAAATTTAGCCTGTAGAACTTTTCCAAGCTTCTCCTAGGACTTTGATAACTTTGAATTGCTTTGAAAACTTGATGAGGACTTTTCAAATCTTAGCTTCCTGGTAAATATGCAACTTGTTGTGTATTTTTTGCAAACATGCCCCACTGAAAGTAGGGACCCCCTTTTTTTCTTTGATTTCTGATCCTTTGGCCCTTTGGCTATGAGGATTTGCTTACTTCGACATGTGCTTGAATGTTTACCTTGCTTGCAGTGATGATCCCTCTAATTTATTTTTTGAAAATCTTAAGTTTTAGGCCATTTATAGGTTTTCCTTTGATTTCGGGATTTTCCTCCTTTGGTGGAATTCCCCGATTTCCTTGAAAGCTTGATGAGGAAGAGCTTATGAGGTAATCGGGGGATTCTAGTCCTTCACAAAATTCTGTGTTGATGAATTTTTTCTAAAATTCCCGCACCTCATCGAATTCTTGGGTTTTGGTTTCGGTTGTCTTTCAATGACATTAATGCTTGATTGTGTGATTTTTGCGACATGTATTTAGTTGATTTTGGGGAATTCTTGTGCCATTGATATTTTATCATTTGTCTTCTACTGATCTAAGGGGTGTGAACTTGAGTGCTTGAATTCATTTGACATTTGGACTTTGGATTCTAGAATTTGGTGGTGAATTTCCTGGGCATGATCATTATTTCTACTATTTGCTAGGATGTTAAATCTTGCCACTAGTCATTGAATATAATAGAATTCAGTTAATCAATTATATGTATTTATTTCCTTAATTTTGATTGTTGAATGTGAATGACTCTTTGGCGTCTTGAGTATGCATAGATTTTGGATTTTACATGTTTGACATTGAGCATTTTAAAACTAGGGTTGTGCAAACGTTTTCAAAATTTCTAGAAGTCTACAGGATACACCCCTTAGTTAATCGTTTTAGTTTGACAATGCCAATTTCATCCTCAAACTTGACCTGGTGTGTATGATTACTTTAGCTTGATTTGATTTTAGAGTTTTTGAGCTTGATTGATTAATGGAAAAACAATATGAGACTCAAAGTAAATTAGATTCGAGCCCAGGAACCTCAAATCATAATTGATTGATTATTCTGGGTGAAATCAAGAGAAGTGGTAGGTTTCAGGATTTCGAGACCTTCGCAGAATTCCTGCACCCTTAGAATTTCTTGATTTCTCTTGTGCCTCCTTGTTTTTTTGAATTTGTGCAAAAGCCTAAAATTTTACTTACCCCACGTATTTCCTTCCTAGGCGGATTTTCCCAAAACAGTCTCACAGTATAGAGGATTTGAAAGTTAATGAATGCAATATTATGGCTTTAGCATCTCATGCTTGATTTGGATCATTTACAAGGGTGTTACATGCTTTTCCTTCATTTTGTGATGATTAATTTTTGGATAACCATGTTTCATCATTAAAATCCGCTTAGTAGGGAATTTCCCAGATTTCCTCCTTGGCTTGATTTCCCTAGATGGCTTAGAATCCTCGATCTCTTTCTAATTGTGCCTTATGTTAATTTAAGGGTTTTTAATCATAGCTTTGGGTTGATTGATTATAAATTATTTAGTCTATGGTTGACTAACTTTGCTATAGGAATTATAAAGGAGAATTTATTATGGTTTCTTGTTGGATGTAGGTTGAATCAAGTAGAGTAGTAGCCAATAAGGCAATGGGAAAATAGACAAATCTAAGTGTTGAAGGGTTCTCTATCTCTAAAGCAGAGAGAATAAAGATGGAGATGAAGGCTAAGGTTCCTGAGTCTAACCTTTCCTCCATCTAGTATGAAGTTGGTGATATTAATATAGGTAGATGGGATTATGAGGAATTCAAGGCAAGAATGGTGGCACCGAACCTTCCCATGTTGGCTAGAAGGATATTGGATTAAGGATTGGCCCATGTGGTTGGGTTCCCTCCCATGGTCCAGTGTTATGAGTTGATGCTTGAGCGTGCTAGACATTATGATAGAGGTACACAAAGAGTGATTGGACCTCAATGTAGGGTGTTGGCCAATTTCTCTCATGTATCTATGCCACAAACCTTTGACATGCATGATAGACCCCATGTGGTGGCTCTATACTTATATATTTCCAAGAACTATTTAGAAGATAACTCAAGCTGAGCTTTACAAGTGGTAATTTCTTGGTTGCAGAAACCCAAACCCCACATCTCAAAGTTTCCAATACAATTATTCAGGGTAAAATTCAAACTAGAGTATTATGATGCTATCACACTCCTCAGTAGGGTAGTGGGTTTGAAGAGTGTTAGGATTTTTGAGAACTAGATGTTCCATGCCATAATAAGGATGTAGTAGAATATTGATTATAATTGGGTTGGTACCATTAGTGCAATGATACATGAGTATTTATGCAATGTGTTGTAGACAAAGAGCTTCAACATTACTTCATACTTAGTGTATCCACTTGCAAGGTTCCACCCATACAAGGGACTGAACAAAAAAGGTACCTTCGGGAGGAATGTAATAAATGAATTCTATCAATAGCTACACCTAGGCAGCTCAAGCTATAGGAGGGTGAATGATGCATTCACCATGTATGTCACTAGGCTACTTCAAGGTGCGAAGCATGTTAGAATATATAACAAGGAAAAGGAACTGACAAGAAGTATGGGGCTTGGTTTATACAGTTCCCCACCTTTTCTTTCATAATGATAGATGGTTTCCAAAGATCTCCTTAAAGACTTCACAGGTATCCTACCAACCACCTCATTCTCCTAGAGGTTACAAGGAAGATATGTTACTTTGATGCCATAGTCAAGAAAGAGAAGCACAAAGCATGATTTGGCAATGACTTTCCTATTAGGATAGGTAATAATGAGGTCTTCCCTTCCATAAATACAAAACATTTCTCTGGGGAGGAGATGAGCACTCTAGGCCTATCTTTTCATTCTAAAAGGTCCATATTTTATAGAATTGGTGAAGCCCAAAATAGAGCTAGTAGGGTGTACAACCACAAGGATGACATAGAAGACTACTAGGCCAACTGCAAAGATGAGTTTGAGATTAGAAAAAAGGAATTCTCTAGGTTGCTAGTCAATTTGATTAGATTGTCCAATGTGAAAGTCATTTTGGATTAGATAGATGATGATGATGTGACTCAAGGCCATCATTACAAATCTATGAATGATAAATCAATTGGAGAAATAGATTTGGTAGAATAGGAAAAGATAGAACTAGAACAAGTCATGGCTCTAGCGATTAAATACACAAAGTTATGGCTTAAGCACAAGATTTTGGAATTGGAAAGTGAAGGTGTGCAATGCACCTATGACCTAATGGGAGAAGGTGAGCTCTCCTTTCAAGATAAATATTAAGGATGCTCAAACAGAGGAAGGAGAGAAGCAAAGGAGACCTATTGCCAAGAAAATAAAACACACTTCAAGGGAAAAGAAAGATACAAAGGAGGAACCTGATGAAGAGGGAGATGAAGGTAGTGATTTTGTGCCTAAGAGAAGAAGAATAGTGAGATTTTTTCAAAAGGAGAAGGAATTTCCCAAGGTAGAGGATGAAACTGGTCCACCAGTAGTGAATGTGGAGAGTTCAAGAGAGAAAATGCAAGCATACATGAGAAGATCAAGAACTCCTTCTCCCAAGGATAGTGTGCCAAAGAAGGATATTCCCTTAGCTATCCCTGCCACATAACAACATGATGTTTCCCCTCCTACTCATGATTATCATGATGCACCAAGTGAATCTAAGGATGCAGAGGGTCACCTAGATCAAGAGGAAGAATTCTGAGAAGGTGAACTCTACTATGCAGAGGCAGAGACAAAGAAGAAATTGCAGTTCCCTTTGGTGACATGTGAGGACTCACCTATTCGCCAGGAGGAAGATAGACCTCTAGAAGCATAGGAAGTGCTAATCAAGACTCCTTCGCTAGAACATGTAGAAAAAGAGCATGATGAAGGAAAGAGTGGGAATATAGAGGGTGACATGGAAGATAAGACTGAAGAGGCTCCTAATAGGAAGCATCCAAATGATGATTTTTCTAAGCATTGGCAGGATGACGTTGAGCAAGGTAATTTGCAATCAAGATCCAATGTGCTTGCTTGGTTGGACATTGAATTGAAGAGTAAACAAATTGCATTGGATGAAACTCTCCAGAATTGGGATGACTTATTGGCCGAAATTGGGAAAAGTATAAAAAAGAAGGCTAGGTTTATTTAAAAGATTGAGAGAGATGAAGTGAATAATAGAGTGACTCACATTGCTAGTACTGCTCCTGATAAGAATAAGGATGATGTGACTGGTAGTGATTATAGTGTGCAAACAATTAACTTAGGCCCTACTTCCATGGAATAGGAGATTGAAGAATATGAAGGCTCTAGTGCTATAATATTCAGTAGATTGTGGAAAGAAGTGCAAACCAAGCAAGAGTTAAAGAAGGATAATGAGAAATTGAAGAAGTATATCCAGGATTTGATGAAACCCTTGAAATATATCAACTAGATTAGTTCTTCATCATCTATAACAAATCTCCTTCCAGAGGAAACTGTAACTAAGTTGGAAAAGATGGAAACTACTACTCATTCCACACTAAAATGGTTGCAAGAGGTAGGAACCAAGGGTGATGATGCAATCAAAGACATTTTGTCAAGTGGTGGGGATGCCATTAGATTTGTGGAGTGGTTGAAAAGTGTGCTAGCTTAGGATAAAGAAGATGTAGACCTCCTACTATAGAAAAAAAGGACTATCATGGAGTACACTAAGGAAAAACTAGCCATTGATGGAATCCTTCCTTCTTCAAAAGTTGTAGAACCCTAGGAATGGCATGAGGCCCTACAAATAAGGCAAAAGGTGTTGAATAAGTTGCATAAGAAATGGAAGAAAATAGAGGGTACCTTGATAGATATTTACAAAAATGTATCTCTTCCTTGAAATCATGACAGGAAGGAAAATTTTATCACCAAAACATTTGAATCTAGAGCAACCTAGGAAATGGTGGTGAGATGTATATTCTCTAGTCAATGATGGCCAAGCTACCAAATACTAGCTATATTATGCAACCACTTACATTGCAGTTATGGATAAACATCAAACCCTAAGGATGGATTTGGATAAAGTTATTAAGCAATAAATGGATTATATTAAGTCAATTGAGAGGAGAATTAAGGTGTTGGTAATCCCACCTTTGGCCAACCTAGAGAAACTATTTTCAATGGTGCAAGATAAGATAGGAAAGGATTAGGACAAGGGGGGGGGGATTTAATACAATATCACATCAAAATTTGTGCTTCCCATTATTCTATCTTCATTCTTCACATGCAGTGGACCAAACTACATTGGAGAACCTAGGCTGACCTAGATGAGTCACAATAATTTAACGCTATTTTATTTTGTTCTAGAACTTCTTTGGCTGAATTTTTTGTGGCCATTTTCCATTGTAAACCTAATTAGGTTGACATATGTTGGGGGGTTTCTATAAATATGGCATGCTATCTCATTTGTAATGGCTAGATAATTTTACATTGGAGCAAAGTAAGCATTAGAGGAAGGAGTTAGGAGTTAGGTTATTTTCAAGCAAGTGTTGTAACAAAAGATTGGAATTGTTCCTACTTTGGATGATTTAATGCAAGTAAAGGCATTGTGATTTGGTGTTCTTCTTGTGTTAGTTTTATTTGGCATGGTTCTTGTGATTCTATCTTTTGAAATTGCTAAAGTTTAGTTGATATATGTTACATTTCATGTTAGAAGACTCAATGGTGTTTGTGATTTGATGCTTGAAGTGTTGTAGCAATCTCTAGTCCATATTTTTTGTAGTTGGCTAATTGTTAGTTGCTTTGTAAAGTTAGCCCACTTTGGGCACATTCATTAAGGCTGTGCTTTAGTTCATTTCCAACTCTGTGTTCATTTCAATCTGCAATAGGGTTGTTTTGGATGAATGTTCATGATCTAAAAAAATCCTTCGCGGCTCCTAGGAAGATCGTAATTCATTTCTATAAGATTGTGGGATTATCCTAATGTATACATGAATTAGTTTCTAGTATGTATCGTTCCGTATTTCCAAGCATTTTATCATTTTACATTGTTAGTCTTGGATTGTTAATTTTGTAATCCTTTTTCTAAAACCCTTTTATTTTTCTATTTCTATCATTAGGGCTAGATTTAGGATTTGAAGTATCACCATATTGCAAGATTTCATAAGTTTTAGATTCTAGTATTTGTTTGTAGTAAGGTCCCATTGTGATTACCAACATTTTCACATTTTATCACTGAGTTGTTTATGCATTGTCAAGACCTGACATTAGAGACCTTGGAGTTATATCTTATAGCTAGCTAATAGAGATTTACCTTTCAAGAGAGAGATAGGATTCCTACCATGTAGAAAACACCATCAATAGATTGGCACTAGAAGGAGGGCTTGAATAAGCAAGCTGGATCAATTTTTTGTTTGTCATTTCTCCTAAAAGATTTAGAAGAAGAACTAGATCTACTCCAGGAGAAGAGGAATTTCAAGAGTTACAAGTTCTTACTAGGGTCAAGAAGGACTATAAGAATAGGAGAATCATCACCCAAACACTCCACTCACCTACATCATCCCTATATCCTGCTCAAGTCCATACTCATATCCCATTCCCAAAGCCATCCTTGTTCAACAACCCCAACAAGTCATAAATCAACCATTACCACCTCCATCCCCACCAATGGCTTTCCTTGCTAACAATCTGTCTCCCTTGACCTTCAATAATTACAATGTTATGCCCAAGAAACCTAAACATTTTTGTTCTAAGTTCCATGTTAATGATCCCAACAGGACAAGGAGGAACATATTAGAATTTTAGAATTCTCTTTAGGTGGGATAGAGGGAATCACCATGAGGGATGCAGCCTATAGGCCTCCTTATTCCATAGGAGAAGATGTGTTCTACTGGTTCAATCATTTTTCTGCTAGGTCTATTCATAATTAGACTAAACTAGAGACTGCATTTCTACAAAAGTTTAGGATTCCCATTAGTCCAAATGATCTTTACCTTCAGTTCACTAAGGTTAAGAGAGAGGTCAACAAGCCCATAGGGTCCTTTAACAATAGGTTTCATCATGCTTATACTCAACTCCAGGCTCCCTGTGTTGTAGATGATGCCACTACTTTAGAAGTCTATTATGAGGGTCTTGATAGTCTAACAACTACCTTCATGAAGTGGAGAAACAATCATTTGACTAGCCTACTTGATGCATACACAGAGGCTATAAAGGTTAGGTAATGATCTGAGATACACTTATCCGGGTTTTACTCATCACAAGGACTCCATCGCCACCGGATAAGTCCCAGCTCTCAATCAGGCCCTTGCCAATCATACTCCTATCATGAATTTAATACCTCAGTTGCCTTTGGTTCCTCACCCAGGAAATCCTATGAATCAATCTCCACCCGTGGTCAGCCACCCTCTGAAAAATATTAATCAACCTCTTCATCCATAGCTTTAGACTAGTTTCCCCACATATTTGCATAATTTTGATGTATTGAACTAGTCAATGAGTTATAGTGCTACAATAGGATATCCTCAAAGTAATGCAAACTAGATTCGATATAATAATCCTAAAAAAGAAAGGTTGGATGAATTGACTGAACAAGTGAAGAAGCTAAACATGGAGGTCACTTATCTAAGAAGCCAGAACAATCAACTCTAGGCTACTCAAAGGAGTATGTAGTCCAATCATAATAGGGAAAATTGAGAATCTCAATAGGAACAACACTTTGATAGTGGAAAACACCATGAAAGAGGACATAATTATGACAGATGATAGACTTATGATAAGGGAAAATCTTTAGGCCAATACTTTGATAGGGGGAAAGCTGGTGGAAAAGGATTCTACAGAAGACAACCACCCAGATAGAGCAGGACCTAGAATACAAGGCCTAACAATGGGAGTGTTCCCACCCCTTTAGATTAGCTAGTTAATCAAGAAAAGCCTCCAAATGGTTTATATCTAGCTAAAGCTTCTTTATTAGGCTTGTGTAGGCTCCATAAGATAGGCCAGCATTATGAATTAGACTATCCTAAGTTCCAGACAACTGCTCAATCTTTCAGTATGAGGTGGAGAATAATACAAGTAACCAGGAGTTGGTACCATCCAATCCTTATGACTCATCAGTGTTGGTGCTAAATCATGCTCCTTTTCCATTGAGTAAGGAGAATGTACCTAGAGAAGAATAAATCCACTCTAAGGAGGAAGTAGATTAGATGTGCAATGGAGATGAGATTACATAGTTGTTTAATGATAATCATGTGAATGATAATGGCCCCATGGATGAGGAATAAACTTATGTTGAAGAGGTTCGGGCATTCCATTGGCTTGTTAAGAAATATGACTCAAGAGATCTTCCAAAGTGACATCCAAAAGCTATAGGCCCGTTCACCACTTCTATTCCTCCAAAAAACTTCACCACACCTCCAGATTCCAATGACAGTAATAATCCAACATATCCTCATGTGCCTAAACAATACTTATCTAAAGATCAAGGACAAGTGGATCTATCAAAAGGGAGAACTACTAAAACAAGCAAAGAAAAGGTTGTGGAATGTCCCAAAGAGGCTCATGTTGACTTGAGTTCAAAACTATTGGCTATATATGTTGCAGAAGAATTCAAGAAGCTAAAGGTAAGTCTCTCTACATTTGAATTATTAAGAGTCCCAACTATTAGAGATGCAAGTTTAGGAACTCATAGTATTAGTTTGGTATCACAAGATAGATCAATCAGTGGGAGTGTTAATAAAGCATCTAGTTCTCAAGTAGTAAAAGATCTGAGTCAATTTCACACACAACCTAGAGACAAAGGGAAGGAGAAAGATAAAATTCAAGTTGCCCAGATTGATACCCCTTTAACTCTGTTTCAAGGAAGAATAGAAACTCCTCCATTTTTTATTTTTGTCCATATATTTGGTAAGAACTTGCACAATTTCTTGTTGAATTTAGGTGCTTCTACCAATTTGATGCCCTTTGGTGTCTTGAGAGCTTTAGGAATTACCCCTGCTATCTGCCAAAACAAAGTCACTCAACTGGATAGAAATGAAGTTAATGTAGTAGGGGAATTGAACATGATTCACATGAAAATTGCCTCTGATCCTAGAATTCAACGGGTCATTAATATACAAGTGGTTGATATACCTTATGCTTATGGTCTGATTTTGTGGAAAGACTTTATAAGGCCCTAAATGGATATGTATCAACCGATCAATCTGACATGTGGCTTCCCTAGAAGGGAGTGCCAAATCAGACAAGGATTGAAAGAGAGCCTCATATGAAATATATGATCACAAAATATCAGAATACTTCGAATGAATACTGATATCAGAGGTAAGCATGGGTAATTATGTGTTGGTGGCCCCTTTTGAAGAATATGATGTGGAAGAAATTATTATGCTGCATACTACACCCATTGATCTTACCATTGAATCTAGTGGTACAGGAGCCTTGGTGGAGCTAGTTAATAATGATGATCCTAATGATAACTAGCTCAGCTTGTTGGATAATTTCCAAGAATTCATTTAGAAGTGCATTGAAGATTAGGTTAATTTGGGTAGAGGAATTAATATTGGATAATTATTCTTACCCAATTGGTGTAGAGTTCACAATGCTTCCCATTCTGAATTAGACTGCTTCTTGTGCCAAGTTGCAGTAGACCGAGTGCAAAGTTGTATCAACCTGACTCCAGTGGTCATAATCAATATACAAAATATTTAAGAAGATCCCAAAGGGAAGAAGGTGATGCTTTCTAAAGAACCTTCCAGTAGCAATGACACAAAGGACACAACAAGAAAATATGGAGTTGCTAGTTGTTGGACCTTAAGGTTTGATGGATCTAAATCAAAGCAAGAAGTCGGGGTAGGATTTTAGCTAATCAGTCCAAGAGGTAAAACTTTCTTTGTTGCTAATAGAATTTAGTTTCATTCTACCAATAATGTAGTAGAATATGAGGCCTTGATTCATGAGTTGCTTATGGCACTAAGGAAAAAGGTCAAAATTTTGCGAGTCTTTGGGGATTTTAAGTTGGTGGTCAAGCAACTTAGAAAGCAGTACCCATGCCATGATAGAAGGATGACCAATTATAGGTATAGAGTGTGGGACCTTCTTTAGGGATTTGATGCCTTCAAAATCCAAGTGATACCACATAATAAGAACCAAACAATAGACTCCCTAGTTCAAGCGGCTAGTACTTTGCAACCTTTGTCTCTTTCTGGACTAAATAAATTTACTATGGAGTTGACTCCAGTGCCTTCAGTGCTTGAGAATGTCACCAAATTTCAAGTATTTGAAGATGATAAACATATTTTGGATTTTATTACAAGTACAGATGTCTTTACTTCTCAAATCATTGATCAAGCTAAGCCCCAAGAAGCAGAGATGGATTTGGAAGGGGTTACTAATTTGAAGACTAATACTAGTCCAAGGGCAATGGTGCAGCTAGAGAGGATTTTTGATCTAGATAAGGTTAGAGATAAGGAGAAAGATGTTAGGAAGGAGTCCATTAGTGGGAAATGTGAAACATACAACATGGGGACTCAAGATGATATAAAAAATGTCTTCATTGGTAAAGTGTGTACTCTAGAAGAGAGAAAAGGAAGCATTGATGTGTTGCATATGTATCAAGATGTGATATCCTAGAGTTATGAGGACCTGAAGACATGACACTTCAATTATAACTCATACTATCCCTCTAAAGCCAAGAGCTAGACCTTTCAGGCAAAGGAAAAGGATGATTAGTTCCCTACTAGAACCCATAATTCAAAAGGAGGTACAAAAGTTGTCTGCTGGATCATATTCCTAGTCAGGCATTCAACCTAGGTTGCGAATCTGGTCCATGTGAGAAAGAAAAATTGGGAGATCAAACTATGCATGGATTTTAAGAACCTTAATAGAACATCAAAAAAGGATAATTATCCAATTCCTTCATTATATGGAGCACTTTAGATTGTCAGTGGGTCTCAAATGATGTCTTTTCTAGATGTCTACTCTGGATATAACCAAGTTATGGTACAATATAAAGATAGGCATAAAATTTCTTTTACCACAAAGTGGGGCACTTTTTCTTATAGAAGAATTCCCTTTGGCTTAATCAATGCTAGAGCTACATTCCAAAGGGCTATGGACATTGCTTTTAAGGACATAAATGGTAAGTGCATGATAATTTATATGGATGATTTCACAGTTTTCTCCAAAAGGAGAGGTGATCATTTAGCAAACTTACGGAAGTTGTTGTAGAGGTGTAGAGAGTTGGCATCTCCCTTAACCCAAAAAAATGCATCTTTGGGGTCACTGAAGGAAAATTGTTGGGCACATTATTTTAGAGAAAGGTATTGCTATTGATCTTGAACGAGTGGAAGCCATACTCAAGATTCAACCACCTACTAGCAAGAAAGAAATGAAATCTTTTTTTGGTAAGATTAAGTTTGTACTAAAGTTCATCATTGGATTTGTTGAGATAGTCAAGCCATTAAATACCATTTTGAAGCAAGCAGCTAAAGTTGAATGGAATGCAAATTCAAAAGAAGCATTTGCAGAAATCAAAAGGGCTATTGTTGAAGCCCCAGTATTGGTAAGTCTTGATTATGCTAAGCCATTTTATAGATATGCATTTGCTTCTAATCACTCTTGTGCTGGCATGTTGACCCAAAAGTGTGATCAAGGGAATGAAAACCCCATAGCATCTATGAGTGCACCACCAAAATATGCAAAACTAAGGTACCCAAGTGTGGAGAAGCAAGCCTATGCCTTAGTCAAGGATGTGAAGAAATTAATACATTATATTCTAAGGAAAAAGGTCTTTGTAGTAGTGCTAGATCCTACAGTCAAGTTGTTACAGATGCAAAATGAATTGGGAGAACACAAAGCTAAGTGGGTGACTATGTTGTAGGAGTATGATATTGAGATTCAACCCATGAAGTTGGTAAGAGGACAAGCGATTACTAGAATAATGGAACAAATGGGTCCTAACCTTGCAGCTCAACATTATAATCTTGAAGATGTTTCTCCCAGGGTCTGGTATGATGATATTATTTACAATATTTTGAATCAATGGTGTCCAGATCACCTTAATGTTGTACAAAGGAGAGCATTGTTCTTGAAGAGTGACAATTTCACGCTAAAGGGAGTTATTCTATATAAAAAGAACCATGAAGGTGTCTACTTAAGATGCTTCAGAAAGAAAGAAGCTAAAGGGGTTATGGTAGAATTTCATGATAGATATGGCACTGGCCATGGATCTACACCTTCCTCTACAAATCAGATTTTGAGGGCTAGTTATTATTGGCCCACATTGTTCAAGGACACACATAACCATATCAAAACTTTTCTTGTGTGTCAAATTGTAGCTACCAGAGAAAAGCATCCAACACTCCTACTTCAACCATTTTTTGAGGTAAAACCTTTCACATAGTGGGGAATGGAATTCATAGGCACAATCAATCCGCCTTCTTCTATAGGCCATAGGTATATTATCACTATTACTGATTATTTCACAAGATGGACTAAGGCTCTTGCAAGAAAACAATGTACTTCTGAAGTGGTAATCAATTTCATCGAATCGAGTATTATCAACCATTTAAGATGTCATGTCCTTTGTCTCTAGTTTGTGATAATGGTCCTCCAGCTTGCATCATTGAAATTCTCTAATTGGCCTTTGATCATGGAAATATAATTAAAATTTCATCCAATTATTACCCCTAGGGGTATGTGCGTGATCATCATGGAAAAAACAGCCCTATGGCAAAAAATCTCTAGAAAAAAACCAAAGCCGGGCAACTTGATGTAAAAATTTGAATAAGTTATATATATTATTTAAAAATATGTAAGAATAGAATTTGTAGAAAATTAAATGTACTTTCTAAACTACCAGGTTTTTTTTTTTTGTTTTTAAATTCTATTCAAATGGTGAAAATTAGAAATTTCAATGCAAGAGTACTTAAATTTCAGGGAAAAAATAAGTAGGTTTCTGTCTGACCAAATCTTAACTACAATAAATGATAATTATTTTTATAATATTTTAGACATAAGTAGAGGACTCCATGTTCAGATGTCATGTATTTTTTTTGTAATTTGTTTCAAGTAAATAATTAATTATAATTTTTATTACAACTTTTAAAAAATATGAAAACTGTATGTCTCCACCACCTTAACTTGGTCAAAACTTTTGAAATTCAATTTTATTTTTTAATGCTATAAAGTGGAATTGATGCATATTTTGATTCAAAAATGTGATACCATTTGAAAGTTATAGATGTTTTTCAATCACCATATCAATCAAGACTTTAGTTGTAATTCAAATAGAAAATGAATAATAATTATTTACACCAAAGTAAAGAATAATTTATATTAGTGGAACGCTGAGAATCTCCTCAAAACCCCTTGCATTTCATCAATTTTGGGTAAAAAAGGTCGTCAGCCACATATCCTACAAATACCCATCATATCACCACTTTTTTGGCCCATCATGATCATGCACATACTTAGGGTAATGGTTTGGCTTAGTCCTCCAATAAGAACCTCTTGACGGTCATTCATAAGTTTTTAGATAGAAACCCTAAGGACTGGCATACCCAGCTTCATTTTTCTCTTTGGAAAGATCGTACAAGACATAAGGCTTCCATAGGAACTTCCCCTAACCATATGGTTTATGGGCTAGAACCTATGTTTCCCATCCAAGTAAAAATCCCCACCCTGTAGTTCATTAATGAATATTATGATGAAGGGGACATATGAGAAGCCCGACTTGTTGAACTATTACACCTTGAGGAAAAAAGAGATGAAGCCCTTGAAATTTTTGATAAACATTAGGGTGTAGTCAAAATATAGTTTTATAGAAGAGCTAAGGTTAAATCCTTTTGAATCTATAACTTATTTCTCTATTGGGATAAAGCCCATGACTGTAAGGGAGAGCATGGTAAATTTGACAAACTCTAGCTTAGCCCTTATCATATTTTAGAGATTCTGGGAGATAATGATTTTCACTTGAAAAATCTCACCGAAGTGGATATCTCTATGCCTATCAATGGGTAATAATTGAAGCATAACCTCCAATCCTAAGGATATTGATAGCTCTTTCTTGTACATAGTTAGCTTAGGTTTCTTTTCTACTTGGTTTGTTTTGTTTTGGTTAGGGTAGGTTTCCTTTTTGTTTCCTGCTTTTGGTTTGCTTTTGCTTCACTTTTCTTTCAAGATTTCCTGTTTTCTTTTGGGTATGTTGCATCTGCATGAAACACATTTATTATCTGGGACTATTCTAAATATTTCTCTTACAAACTTCAATCATCCTTCTAAAGTTAGTTGGTTGAAGTCCTATATTGGTGTCACATGTATTAAGTGCTATGAGTGGATAAGTCATGGGTTAGAATAAAATCTAGAATGTATTTGGGTCTTATACTTTTACATAGATATTTAAAATTCCAAAGGAGCATAGGGTCCTTATGAAGTCTGGATAGTTGAAAAATATTATTTCTACTTCAGAACCGCTATGATTCTTAGCCTTAAGTGTGAACTTCATTGTTCACAAGTTGAAATAAGAATAAAAGGGATGAACATTATAAAATAAAGAAAAAAGAAAATATTGAAAATCAAAAGAATGAATTCAACCTATTAGGGGTATCCAAGTATCTCTATCGGAGCTATGGACACCTAGCTGGTAGTAGATCTATATTTGAGAGGACTACAATGATAACTTCATCGAGGCTATAGATGCTTGAATGTAAACAAAACTCTATTTAGGATTCTTTTGGAGTTAAAATCTTTACATAACCTAGTCAAACTGAATTTGGCCCCTATTGCAACTAAGAAAAAGAAAACGAATACACATGGACACACTCTAACCCTAGTATAGGAAAGCTTTTTTTGCCTCTAAATCTTGAATCTTTGTTAAATTAGTGACTTAATGGAAAGACTAAAACTAGATATTCTGGGTTCTCGATTCTTGTTTGTCACTAAAATTCTCTAGAGCATTTCCCCAACAGAGTTGCCATATGTTGTGTAGTTTTCACACACATGGTCCACTGAAAGTAGGGACCCCCTTTTTTCATTTGATTTCTGATGCTTTGGTCCTTTGGTTGTGAGCCTTTGCTTTCTTTGGCATGTGCTTGAATGTTAATCTTGCTTTCACTGATGATCCCTTTAAGTTATTTGTTGAAAATCTTAAGTTTTAGGCCATTTCCAGGTTTTCCTTTGATTTCAGGATTTTCCTCCTCTTACAGAATTCCCCAGTTTACTTGAAAAATTGATGAGGAAGAGCTTACACTGTGATATGGGGATTCTAGTCATTTGCAAAATTTTGTGTCGACTGGATTTTTCTGAAATTCTTGCACCTCATCGAATTCACAGGTTTTGTTTTGGGTTGTCTTGTCAATGGCATTAATGCTTGATTGTACGATTTCTACATCATGTATTTTGTCGATTTTGGGGAATTCTTGTGCCATTGAGATTTTATCATTTTCCTTTTGCTGATATGAAGGGTTTGAACTTTGAATTCTTTAATTTGGTGGTGAATTTCTTGGTCATGATCATTATTGCTACTATTTGCTAGGACACCAAATCTTGTCACCAGTCGTTGAATATAATAGAATTACATTCATCAATGGTGTGTATTTGTTGCCTTACTTTCAATTATTAAATGTGAATGAATCTTTGGCATCTTGAGTATGTGTAGAGTTTGTATTGTACATGTTTGGCATCAATCATTTTAAAGCTATGGTTATGCAAACATTTTCATAATTTTTAGAAGTCTAGAGGATGCACCCCTTAGTTAATCTTTTTAGTTTGACAATGCCAATTTTATCCTCAAACTTGACCTAGTGTGTATGATTGCTTCAAATTGATTTGATTTTAGGGTTTTCGAGCCTGATTGATTGTTGGCTATGAGTAAAGTTTAAATGTGTGATTTAAGTTCCATTCAGGTGAAACTCACTTAGGACTATTTCAAATGATCCATTTCTATGCTTTATAGGGCAAGCAATGTAAATCTAAGCTAACTCCCCTGCGTTAATGGCCAATTTTAGGGTTTTGACCTTAGGGAATCAATGGTTAAATTGAGGGAATCACTAATGTTGACCAATTTTCCTCTGGGAATGTTGAGAATTAATGGAAATTTTATATGAGACTCAAAGTAAATTAGATTTGAGTCTAGGAACCTCAAATCATGATCGATTGATTTTTTGGGTGAAATCGTGAGAAGTGGTAGTTTTCATGATTTCGAGACCTTCGTGGAATTCCCACACCCTCATAATTTCTTGATTTCTCCTATGCCTCCTTTTTTTCCCAAATGTGTGAAAAATCCCAAAACTTTACATACACCACAAATTTCCTTCCTGGGCAAATTTTCATGAAATAGTGTCACAGTATGGAGGATTTGAAAGTTATTGAATGGAATATTATGGGCCTAGCATCTCATGCTTGATTTGGATCATTTAAAAGGGTGTTACATCCTTTTCCTTTATTTTGTGATGATTAATTTTTGGATAACCATGTTTCATTGTTAAAATCCGCTTAGTAGGGAATTTCCCAAATTTCCTCCCTGGCTTTATTTTCCTAGATGGCTCAGAATCTTGGATCTATTTGTAATTATGCCTTAAGTTAATTTAAGGGGATTTTAGTCATAGCTTTGGGTTGATTGATTATAAATTATTTAGTCTATGGTTGGCTAACATTGGTATAGGCATTATAAAGGAGAATTTCTTGTGGTTTCTTGTTGGATGTAGGCTCAATCAAGTAGAGTGGTAGCTAGCAAGACAATGGGAAAACAGATAGATCTAAGTGTTGAAAGATCCTCTATCTATGAAGCAGAGATAATAAAGATGGACATAAAGAGTAAGGTTCCTAAGTCTAATCTTTCCTCCATTTGGTTTGAAGTTGGTGATACTAATGTACGCAGATGGGATTATGAGGAATTCAAAGCAAGAATGGTGGCATAGAAACTTCCCCTATTGGCTAGAAGGATATCAGATTTAGGATTGGCCCATGTGGTTGGGTTTCCTCGCATGGTCTAGTGTTATGAATTGGTACTTGAGTGTGCTAGACTTTATGACAGAGATACACAAAGAGTGATTGGAACTCAAGGCATGGTGTTGGCCAACTTCTCTCCTGTATCTATGGCACTGACCTTTGACTTTCCTAACATACCCCATGTGGTGGCTCTAGACTTAAATATTTCCAAGAACTATTTCAAAGATGATTCAAAAAAGGCTCTATAAGTGGTCAATTATTGGTTGTAGAAACCCAAGCCCCACATCTCAAAGTTTCCAAAATAATTATTCAGGGTAAAATACAAACTAGAGTATTATGATGCTATCACACTCCTTAATAGGGTAGTGGGTTTGAAGAGTGTTGGGATTTTTGAGAACTGATGTTCTATGCCATAATAAGGATGGAGCAGAATATTGATTATCATTATGGTGGCACCATCAGTGCAATGATACATGAGTAGTTAAGCAATGTGTTGCAGAAAAATATCTTCACCGTGACTTCATACCTAGTGTATGCACTTGCAAGGTTCCACCCATACAAGGGACTGAGCACAAAAAGTATCTTTAGGCAGGATGTAATATATGATGTCTATCCATATCTTAACCTAGGTAGCTCAAGCTATAGGAGAGTGAATGATTCATTCACCAAGTACATCACTAGGCTGATTCAAGGTGCAGAGCATGTTAGAATATTTGATAAGGGAAATAAATCGATCAAGAAGTATGGGGCATGGTTTATAAGTTCCCCAAATTTTCTTACATAAGGATAGATGGTTTCTAGAGAGCCCCTTACATAATTCCCAGGTACCCTGTTGAACACCTCATACTCCTAGATGTTACAAGGTATATATGTGACTTTGATGCCATAGTCAACAAAGAGAAGCACAAAGCAGGGTTTGGCAATGACTTTCCTCTTAGGATAGGTAATAATGAGGCTTGCCATTCCAAAAATATAAAACATTTCTCTAAGGACGAGATGAGCACTTTGGGCCTATCTTTTCATTCTAAAAGGTCCATAATTTATGGAATTGGTGAAGCCCAAAAGAGATCCAGTAGGCAGTACAACCACAAGGATGACATAGAAGAGTACTAGGACAACTAAAAATATGAGTTTGAGATCAGAAAAAATAAATTCTCTAGGTTGCCAGTCAATTGATTAGATTGTACAATGTGAAATTCATCCCAGATTAGATAGATGATGATGGAGATGTGATTCAAGGCCATGATTACAAATCTTTGAAGGATAAATCAGTTGCAAAAATAGATTGGCTAGAAGAGGAAATGATAGAACTGGAAAAAGTCATGGCTCCAGTGATTAAATACACAAAGTTATGGCTTAAGCACAAGATTTGGGAATTGGAAAGTGAAGTTGTGCAATGCACCTATGACCTAGTTGGAGACTTGGAGTCTCATTCTACCTCTAAAGAATCAATTGAGCAGGACCCTAAGGGTAAGGCTAAGGTGATCTCTCCTTTCAAGATAAAAATCAAGGATGATCGAACAGAGGAAGGAGAGAAACAAATGAGACCTATTGCCAAGAAAAGAAACACACTTCAAGGGAAAAGAAAGCTACAAAGGAGGAACCTGAGGAAGAGGGAGATGAAGGTAGTTCTTTTGTACCTAAGAGAAGAAGAATAGTGAGATTATTTCAAAAGAAGAAGGAATCTTCCAAGGTAGAGGATGAAACTAGCCCACCAGTAGTGAATGTAGAGAGTTCAGAAGAGAAAAGACAAGTATACATGAGAAGATCAAGAACTCCTCCCAAGTATAGTGTGCCAAAGAAGGATGTTCCCTTAGTTGTCCCTACCATAGAAAAACATGATGATACCCCTCATACTCATGAATCTCATGATGCACCAAGTCAATCTAAGGATGCAAAGAGTCACCTATATCAAGATGAAGATTTCTGAGTAGGTGAAATATACTATGCAGAGGTAGAGGCAAAGAAGAAATTGTTGTCCCCTTTGGTGACTTATGAGGACTCACCTATTTACTAGGAGGAAGACAAACCCACAAATAGAGAGAAAGTTCCAATAAAGAATCCTTCACCAAAACATGTAGAAAAGGAGCATGATGAAGAAAAGAGAGGGAATCTAGATGGTGATAGGGAAGATAAGACTAAAGAGGCTCCTGATAGGAAGAGTCCAAATGAGGATTTTTCTAAGGGTGGGAAGGATGACGTTGAGCAAGGTAATTTTCAATCAAGATCCATTGTCCCTGGTTGGTTGGAAAAATAATTGAAGAGTAAACATATTGTAGTGGATAACACTCTCCCAAATTGGGATGACTTATTGGCCAAAATTGGGAAAGGTAAAACAAAGAAGAAGGATAGGGTTATTTCAAAGATAGAGAGATGAGGACAATAATAGAGTGATTCACATTTATACTCCTACTCCTAATAAGAGTAGGCATGATGTTACTGGTAGTGATTACAGTGTGCAAACCATTAACTTAGGGCCTAATTCTATGGAACAGGAGATTGAAGAATATGAAGGCTCTAGTGTTGTAACCTTGAGTAGATTGAGGAAAGAAGTGTAGACCAAGCAAGAGTTAAAGAAGGATAATGAGAAATTGAAGAAGTATATGTAGGATTTTATGAAACCCTTGAAATCTATCAACCAGATTAGTTCAACATCATCTACAAAAAATATTCTGCCAAAGGAAACCATAACTAAGTTGGAAAAGATGAAAAATACTACTCATTCCACACTAAATTGGCTGTAAGGGGTAGGAACCAAGGGTGATGATGCAATCGAAGACATTATCAACTGGTGGGAATACCATTAGATCTATGGAGTGGTTGAAAAGTATGCTAGCTCAGCATAAAGAAGAGGTAGACCTCCTACTACACAAAACAAGGACTATCATGGAGTACACTAAGGAAAAACTAGCCAGTGATGGAATCCTTCCTTCCTCAAAAGATGGAAACCTTGGGAATGGAATGAGGCCCTACAAATAAGGAAAAAGGTGCTGAAGAAGGTTCATAAGGAAGAAAAGAAAAAGAGGGAACCTTGAAAACTATTTACAATAAATGTATCTATTTCTTTGAAAACATGACAGGAAGGAAAAGGTTTGCACCAAAACATTTGAATCTAGAACAACTCATGAAATGGTGGCGAGATGTATATTCTCTAGTCAATGATGGCCCAGTTTCCAAACACCAGATAGATGATGCAACCACTTACATTGTAGTTGTGGGTAAATATCAAGCCCTAAGGACAGATTAGGATAAAGTTATCAAGCATTCAAGGGATGATATTAAGTCAATTGAGAGGAGAATTAAGGTGTTGGTAATTCCACCTTTGGATGACCTGGAGAACATATTTTCAATGGTACAAGATAAGATAGGAAAGGATAAGGACAAGAGGGGGGAATTTAATACAATATCACATCAAAATTTGTGCTTCCCATTATTCCCTCTTCATTCTTCACATGCAGTGGACCAAACTACATTGGAGAACCTAGATTGACCTGGATGAGTCCTAGACATTTAATGCTATTTTATTTTGTTCTATAACTTCTTGGGCCAACTTGTTTGTGGCCATTCTATATTGGAAACCTAATTAGGTCAGTATATCTTGGGGGGTTTCTATAAATATGGTGTGTTGCCTCATTTGTAAGGCCTAGATAGTTTTACATTGGAGCAATGTATGCATTAGAGCAGGGACTTAGGAGTTAGGTTATTTTCAAGCAAGTGTTGTAACAAAAGATTGGAATTTTTGCTAATTTGGATGATTTAATGCAAGTAAAGGCATTGTGATTTGGTTTCCTTATTCTGTTAGTTTTATTTGGCATGGTTCCTATGATTCTATCTTTTGAAATTTCTTAAGTTTATTTGATATATGTTAGATTTGATGTTAGAATACTCAATGGTGTTTATGATTTTATGCTTGAAGTGTTGTAGCAATCTCTAGTCCATAATTTTTGCAATTGGCTGATTGTTAGTTTCTTTCCAAAGTTAGCCTAGACTTTAATATTCATTGTGCTTAGTTTAGTTGTGAATGTTCATTTAAATTGCAGTAGGGTTGTTTTGGATGAATGCTCATGATCTAAAAATCCTTCATGCCTTAGAAGATTGCACTATTTCTGTAAGATTGCAAGATTATTTGGGTCAAGCAAGAATTAGTTTATGAGGGATTGGTTGATTTCAAGTATTTTATCATTTACATTGTTAGACTTTGGATTAGTGTTAATTTTAGAGATTTTTCTAAAACCCATATCTTTTGCTATTTATTTATCATTTTGGTTAGATTTAGGATTTGAAGTCTCACCAAATTTCCAAATTTGATCAACTTAAGATTCAATATTTTTTTTTAGTAAGGTGCCCTTGTGATTACCAACATTTTCACAAATTATCTGAGTTTTTTATGCATTGTGACGACCTGACATTAGAGACCTTGGGGTTATCTCTTGAGCCTTGTTGATAGAGATTTACCTTTGAAGAGAGATAGGATTTACATATCTTGTTTGAGTTGTTGTTGTGCAAAAAAAAACATCAACACAACTGAGCCCTACAAATCACACACAAGAAGAGGGAAAAATGTTGTGGGGTTAGTGAATAGGGTTTTGCCTTGGTCAAACCTAGTGTTGGTAATTAAACCCTTGAAATGAAATGAAATATGGAAATAGAATGATGAATGAACAAAGGACAATATTACAACTCACCAGATCCTTACAATAGAATGTTACAAACATGAAAGTAATGGCTCTAATGGATGAAGACTTGAACTCTAAGTTGATATTGATAGATCTTGAATACGGTGCTCACAAATGTTAAACCAAAATTGTTAGCTCTAGAACAACATGATGCAAACAATTCTTGACATGATGGAAGACATTTGAAGAATGCTCTTGAAAGCTTTATAATTTTCCCTTGAAATGCCTTGAATGGTCTTTTGAATGATCAATGATCTCTTTTGAACTCACTTGAATGCTAGGTATGCTTGAATGCTTGTTAGGAAGGAAATGAGTGAAAGAACCTTGTATTTATAATTAATTAGGCAATAATTCCATAAATTACAACATCACAGGCTAACCTTAGATCTTGGAGAATAAATACCTGCCAGAATTTTGAATTAAATTTGAATTTTAGGTTAAGGGGAACTCATTCACCACCCTGGGCAAATGGGTCCCACCTAAGGGGAGTCATTCACCCCACCTTAGGAAATTAACAGGGGTTTCATGATTTAAATGCTTTAAATGAGATTTATTGGGATTATTCTCAAAAATACACAAAAATAAGGCTTGTGGATGGAAAATGGGGCCAATTAAAGCATAAGAAAGCCCTATTATTAATGAAAACCCTAGAAAATCATGAAAGTGTGTTACAACACTTTGTAACACATCGAAATAATGCTTGGATAAGCTTCATTAACTAATAAAATCCTACAAAAAGTGTGAAATTATGTTACAACACTTCACAACACTTTTGCAAGGCATCATCAAATTTTCATTAGTTCATAAGGGCCCAAGACCTAATGTGAATGTGTTATCCATAGGACAACATTAAATAAAGGTAAAATTAAGCAAAAATCCATAAGGAGGACCAAAACGAGTGTGGAAAAGATGAAGGGCCCTTGTTTCAACACTACATTGAAATTCAAATATCACAAGCCAACATTGAATTATGGATTTGAAATCATTAAAACAATGCTAAAATATATCCAAAAGAGAGGTCTCAAGTCTAAGTGAGGATCCATTTTCCATGGGGTGAATTGGTTCTAGGTCACTTACCCCATTCTCCCAATGGTGAATGGGTCCTAGGTCTCCTACCTAGGGCACACATCTTCCAAAGTCAAGTGTTGTGAAATGTAATTTATGAATGTCGGGTTTTATCCCTTGGAATTTGCATTTAATTAGGGTTGTATTTGAATTTAAAGGGGCCTATTAATGAAAATTAACCTTAATCAATTAATAAATCACTAGATTAGTGCAAAAGTGTAAAGATGCACCTTACAACACCCTAAATAAGGCATAATTTAGTCCATTTTATGAAAAAGGTCCCTAAACTTAATGTGAGTATGAAAAACATATTACAATAGTAAATTAATTCATCATTAAGCTCATTTTATTATTACTTATTCCCAAATTAAGTGTGAAAAAGAATAATTTTTCCTACACAACATTTCTCCCCCACTTTAGTGAGAGTATGACCCCATGCCAAACTCACAATGAACTAGACATTCGGGAAACTTATGCATGCAACAATGACAAATATACACAATCATACAACATCAAATACGAAGAATACCAAGCCTATATGATCTAATGCAATGTGGAACACATCCAAGGGATCAATTTTATTTTTTCACGATCAATGCAGGGTAGTGAAAACTTAGGTCATCCACTAGGTGAGTATCCCAAAAAGGTGGCAAATGAGAGAATCATATTAGGCTCCCATACCATATCAAAGCTATCCTCATGACAACTTCAATAAGGCATGACAATGCAAGGAAAGGATCCACAAGAAAGAAAGATGTGTTATGCTTGGTGGCCTTAAATTTAGGGTTTGAGCTTCATAAAGATAACAAGCTACATTATAATAACACTTATTAACAATAAATTTAGTAAAAGTTTTTTTCTCCAAAGGTAATTTTTTTAGTTCATGTAAGGACTTATTCTTAGGGAACATTTTTTCTAATGTCTCCAAGAAAGGACAAGTAAAGAGAGAGATCCACAACTTAGGGAATGTAATGTGTCACATCTATGCCACTAAGAGGAAAGTTGTGCACTAATAAATATCACACTCTTGGAAGAAATAAAACCAAATGACACCACCAAGAAAAGGACACATCATAAAAAAAAAACTCACACCATGAAACATGAGAAATTTTGAAAAATATCATCGATGTATGTCCCCACTTTAAAGTGGTTGCTAACACCATTGTTGTGAGAAATTGATTTAAAGTAACCAGTGTTCAATCCTAAGACATGAGATCTTACTCGAAAATCACTATGCCAAGTCATATGTTTTCAAAATGAAGCTATGTCATGAAAAGGAAAGAGAGGTTTCCCATAAAATTATATAAGGGATTTATGGATTCAGGGTTAGTATTTCTTTGCTACAATGTTGTTTTAGAGCTCAAAAACATCATCATTCTCCAAATACTCATAGAACTAGAATAATGACAAAAATAGAGTGAAAACAAGAAAAATCCTTTCAATTCAACATCAAAGAGACGTAAATGTCTTGACGCCTTGCATCATCCCTAAAAGGAAAACACAAGTCAAGCGAAAGAAAAAGGTAAATGTTTACAACATAGAGAAAAAACGTAAATATAAATAGAGGAATGCACAAAATAGATAGATACATCAAACAAAGCATTATGGGGGATCACATTACACACATGCAATCACATAAAGAAACATGAAAAAAAAAAAAAAACAGTAATAAGGAACATGTGAGTTAACTTATAGTAGGTTGTCCACATCCCAATATTGATTGGTATATATGGAAGGCGAACATCTAGACAAAGGGACAAAATCAAGTGTTGAACTAGGAAACACACCAAATTCTACACTCTTCTTAGGATAATTGTCATTTCAACTCATAGAACAGAAGAACAATGAATTCAACTCATTATGCACTTGTTTATCAATCTTTGTAATGTGAATGCCATCATATAAATTAATCACAATAGGAGGTTGAATGAAAATATCCATAGAAGTTAATTCATGTTTACGTTGAGGTAAGGGAAAAGAGACATCATGCCTTGTAGGAGATAAGTTTGAATTTTGATTTTCTATGTTGCTCTTTTCTTTTTTAGTTTGTAACATACAAGAAATAGAATGAAATCTAAACCTATGCTCTATAGCATTTAATTTTTTTTGTAATATTTTGTTGATTTGTAATTGTTTAGAAGTGGGTTTTTCAACCATAGGTTTTGTTTCTTCCCTTAGGGGAGGAATGAAAGGAACCATGGAAGGTTTTTCAACCACTTTCTATTTAGCTTTGCAAACTTGTTTGATTTTAGGTGCCACAATGAGATTTTTTTGTTATCTCATGGTCTCTTATATGAAATGGTAGGCTAATTTTGGATTTTTGGAAGAGCTTTTGGTTCAATCATGGTTTCATCAAGGATAAGTGGCTCAATCACGTGTTGAGGCATGTTTCTAAGGGATAATTATAGTATGCGCTTTGCCTTAAAATTTTGATATGATTTGAAAATTAGTCTTCATGAGGTTTAATAGGTTCAATAGGCTCAGGCCAAAGGAAATACAATGAAAATTTTCCACGGGAAGACATTGGATTAAAGCCACTTTGGGGCATAGTAAATATTAAATTTTTGAATAGAAACTAAGACATTTATGCACAACCAATGGGATGACATTCATGGAGCAAAGCAATGGATAGCCTAACTTCACATGAAATTGGTCTAATGATGGGATGATGATGGATGAGACATTTAATGTTTTCAGACTAACTTTTTGAGGGAGATTTATCAAGCCCATCATAGGACAAGAAAAACCATTATGTTTTTTGATCCATACTTTTAGTTTGTCATATGTACCTTGATAAAGTTCATGCAAAAATAGGAATTCTTTAGTGATCACATTATCTACACAGATGGGATCAATTAATATCCCATTAGTACGCTTGTTATTGATTCTTCTAGCTATGTAATGAGGACCATCGCACATTTTTTATGTCTTTTTGTCATAAAGCAATATCAAGAGTAGTTTTGGTTGAGTACTTATGAGGTTTAGCTTCAAAAAAGTTAATTGAGACATGTATGCTATCATTATTTTGATTATTTAAGTTCTCATGAAGGAAGAAACTGTAGCTAAAAAAACTTGTATGTTGCATTCAGTTTGAAGCATTTTCCTTAGATTTTGTAAAGTAGAAATGATACTAATGTCCATGTTTTCAACTAGCACAAAGTCTAATAAATTTTCTAGGCCTTCATCCATTCCTTTGATGATTTATTCCAAGATATCAACAACATCATGCACATTGGTTGCAGGTAAGGAAGTCAATGGAAATGTGGTATGCAAGCTATGATCCATAAGGGAGTGATTATCAACATTATTAGAAAGAGAATTAGAAAACCCAAGATCCATGGTGAATGGTGTATTGAAAGATGACATGAGTCTTGAACTATGTATCACAACAATATTGCTAATAGAACACCAAATTGTAAAGCTCATACAATTTTTACAAACTCAATGGCAACCCAAAATGAAAAGGGGGTAAAGTGTAATGAAATGACCTAGGATATAATGCAATTTTTCAGATTTTAAACAAGGTAATTTTCTGATTACAGTATGCAAAAATCTAAAAATGAAGTCGTGTAAATGAAATTTTGAAATCACACAATGCACTAAATTTACCAAATTAAGCTCAATATGATCAAATTGATGAAACAAAATTTTTGGATACAACAATATAAATTTGAAAGCAGCAAAACAAAAATGCAAAACTGAATATTTTAATGTCTAGAAATTATAATTATGACCTAATCAGGGACTCATTCACCCTAGAGAGAATGGGTCCTATATGTGGGTTTTGAAACATTTTTTTATAGATTTTTGACTCCTTTTTAGTGGTTTTTAGATTCAAGCTTGTTACAGTATGTTTTAGTTTCATTTTTCTATGAATTAAATGTTGAATGCAAGTGAAAATTATGACAAAATGATAACCTAGAACACCAAATTTAATATGCAATTTTATTTCAATTTTCTAGTGAAAGTTGATATGATGTAAATTATATGTAAGATGATTGATTTTTTTGAATTTTTTAGATTTAAAGAATGCAATATGTGCAATCATAAAACCTTAGATGCAATGCAAAGTTGAATGAAAATTAGACACCCTAAATGAGACCTAATTCAATGCAACTAAATGCAAATGAATGCAAGATATAAGTATAGGATGAAAAAGGACTTTACAAATTAGAAAATGCAAAGATCAAAGGTCGGGTTCACCAAAGTGAAATAAATAAAATATGGGGATTTCAAAATGGAGTATAATGATTCACCTATTTCCCCTAATTTCATTCAAAATGTGTGCTATAAAGTGAAAATGAGAAACAAGTATGGGTATGTGCAGATCATCATGGAAAACAAGCCCTTAAGTGGCAAAATTCAGAAAAATTAGAGTTAGGAAACTGACGTAAAATTTGAATAAGTTATTCATATTATTTGAAAAATATGTAAGAATAGAATCTATAGAAAATTGAATGTAGTTTATAAACTACTAGGTTTATTTTACAAAAAACTAATCTTATTTGGTGAAAATTTGAAATTTTAATGCAAGAGTACTTTAAATTTCAGTGGAAAAATAAGAAGTAGGTGTCTCATTCGACCACCCTAACCACAATAAAATGATAATATTTTTTATAAGATTTTAGAAATAAGTAGAGGACTCATGTCCGATGTGGCATATTTTTGTAATTTTTTCCAAGTAAATAATTAATTATGAAATTTTTATTATAACTTTTAAAAAATATAAAACTGTGATGTCTAACCACCTTAACTTGGTCAAAAAATTCATGAAATTCAATTTTTCTTTTTTTAATCCTATAGTATGTGAAGCATAGAATGTGATGCATGTTTTGGATTCAAAAAATGTGATATCGTTTGAAATCTATAGACGTTTTTCAATCACCTATCAATCAAGACTTTAGTCATAATTCAATAGAAAATGAATAATAATTTCTTATTAAATTCAAAGTAAAGAATAATTTATATTGGTGGAAATCTGATAATCTCCCTTTAAAAACCCTTTTCATTTCATCAATTTTGTAAAAGAAGGTCAGCCACCAGATACCTTACAAATACCCATCATATTGCACTTTTGGCCCATCATGATCTTGCACAATTCTAAAACCAAATATATAACTAAAAGCAAAAGGAACAGTTGAAAAGGGTCAAATGTTATGTACCTTTCACCAAAACTTCTTCTTTAGACCTCATTGAGGACTCATTCACCCTATGGTGAATGGGTCTTGGCTAGGGCTCCTAAAAATCGGGCCGGTTTTCTATTCTATGTTTGCACTCCCAGATTCTAGTTGATCACTATTCAAAAGCTAGAAATAAATCCTATAGCTTGAATAATGTTATTTGAAAAATTTTCTTGCAACTTTGATAACTTTGCAACTTTCTTCAATTTTTTTCTTAAATTGATCTTCAAACTAAAATTTACAATCACACATCAAAGAGAGAAAAATGTTGTTGGTTAGGGAATGAAGGTTTTCCTTTGTCAAACCCTATTTTTTAAATTAAACCATGGAATTAATAAAAACATGAAAGGAATGATGAATGAACAACAATATTTACCAACTCACTAAATCTCAATTGAAACCTTGGAGTACAAATCTAGAAACTAGCATGAAGTGGCCTTAATGAATGTAGATCTTGATTCTAAAACTTGATATGAAGCAATTCCTTTGAATATGCTTGATTGATCTTGAACACTACATCATCACATTAGCTCAAACAACATGAATGATTCAATACATAATTGACATGACAATGGAATCTTGATTGCTGCAATATTCTTCTTCAAATCTTCCCTTGAATGCGTTGAAATTGCTCTTGAATGCTTCTATAATACTCTTGTGAAAATTACTTTATTGCTTGAAAATCTTCTAGGATGAACTTAGTGAAATGACCTTATATTTATACATATCTTAAGATTAATTCCCAAAATTTAAATATCACAAGCTAACATTGAATTGGATTTTAAATCATTAAAAAATAGCTAAAAACATATCTGAAAGAGAGGTCCTAGGTCTAAGAGAGGACCCATTAACCATAGGGTGAATGTATCCTAGGACACTTACCCAATTCTCCCTATTGAAAATGGGTCCTAGGCCACTTACCTAGGACACACATCTTCCAAATTCAAGTGTTGTGAAATGGAATTTATGAATGTCAGGTTTATCCCATTGGAATTTGCATTTAATTAGGCTTAGATTTGGATTAAAGGGGCCAATTGATGAAAATTAACCTTAATCAATTAATAAATCCCTAGATTAGTGTGAAAGTGTAAAGATACACCTTACAACACCCTAAATAAGGCACAATTAAGTCCATTTTATTATTAATTATTCCCAAATTACACGTGAAATAGAGATACATTTTCCTATAGTACACATAGATTAGGGCCACATGTTATATCTATTGGTAAAATAATATATCCCTTAATCATCCTCTTTGAACTTTTCATTCTCATAGGAACATCCTTCAATAATATTTACAAAAAAAAATTGATTGACCTTTTATCTACCCAATTGAGCTAGACTACATTAAATTGTTAGATTTATGGGAAAACATAAGATGCAAGATCAAAAAACAAGTGGTATCTAATCTTTTCAAAGTTTGGACATCAGTCTTGATTCAAATGAGCTCTACTAAAGTTTCTTGTTTATGTTATCACCCTTGGCCTCTCTTTCATCATACCACACCTTAGGCACACAATTTTCTTTTACTCTATGTTGTACAATCATATTTACTATATTTTTTGTGTTATTTTATTATGCCTACATCCAAATCCAACCCAACACTTCTTGTTGGTGTTGGCAGTTCAATGAATCTTCACAATGGCTCCTCCTCTAAACAAGAGACCCTAGAAATTTATTATGAAAATTTTCAATGAGGTAAGTCTTTTGATTCTCTAGTGTTTGTGGTTCTTCCTATCCCAAAATTTTATTTTGAATGTCAATGGTTAGAAAAAAATATTCTTGTTGGTTATTTTATTGGGTGGACTCCACTTGAAAGTGTGCTTAAAGAATGGGTTCAAAAGTCTCGGGTCCCTCATAAGGTCCACCTTGATATGGTCTAGAATTTTACCAAAGGGTTTTTCTTTTCTTTTTTTTCGAGGTTAGTCACATTTAGGAAATTTTCAACCATGGTCCTTGGTATGTTCAATCCCCTTTGTTGGTTTTCTAGTCTTGGACCTACAATTTTTCTATTTATGATGATAGAAAGTTATGGTTCTAATTTGGATTGAATTTCTTTATTTACCCTTGCCATGCTTACATTTTCTACAACATATAACCTCCTACCTAGGAGGGTAATATGTGTCAAACTTGACAAGTTTAGTCAAGCTCACCTTAAAAAGTAAGTTTTTGTCAAAGTGGACATTTTACAAGATTTTAAAGAGTCCCTTGATAATGAAATTGGTAATTTCTGACATACTTAGGTCACATATTTCAATCTACCAAAAACTTGTTATCGATGCCAATTTTTTTTATCATAAGATCAAATATTTCCTTCTTGTGGTACCTCGTGCTCAATCTCCACCATGGGAGGCTAAAAAGCCCTGTCAAGTGGAAGGCTCAACCACCAAACAAGAGGGAAAATGGACATTTATAAACAAAAAAGACAATTCCAACAGTGTAGGGGTAGTTCCCAAAACCCCTAAGTTTTCAGTTGAGGTTTCAAACTCTTAAAGAAAGGGGAAAGAAGCTCAAGCTACTTCTAATAGCATTCCAACTTAGCCAACACCCTTTCTGACACATTAGCAAGATTTTGTGATGATAACTCAATCAGATGATTCTCCTCCCATCTTGGGAACCCATAGGAGATCACATTGTCCTTTTCAACCTCTTGAAGAAGGAGAATATGTTAAAGAAAAATGGAGGAAGTCATCTGCTACAATTCTAATTGGGATAGTCCCACTGGAATTTTATCTAAATCATTATTCCTCTTTGGAAGATCCAAACTCTAATGCCTTGGTTGAGTCCTTAACATGAATTTTCTCTCCTAGAATGTTCGAGGTGTCACAAACCTCTCTAGGAAGTATTTTATTAGGGATAATCTTCAGAAACATACTAGTATTTATTTTTTGTGCCTTCAGGAAGTTAAAGTTGTCAGTTTCTTGCTCTCTTTTTCTTGTTGAGTTATTTAGCTAACCAGTAAAATATTTTTCTCTAATCATATTGTTAGATGTGGTGGTGTGGTCACCTAATTGTCCCCACAATGGAATGATTGTGTGGTTGATCATGGTTCTAATGCTACACACCAACTCATCTAGATTCTCTTAAACATTGACAATTATTAATGTTTATGCCTAAAATGATTTTATTGAAATATCTCTTCTTTGGTGATGGACTACAAAGTCATTTCTAGTTGCCACTTGGATTCATTGTGGGAATTTCAATATGGTTAAGGTGGTGCATGATAATTATGGTACTTTACCTTTTAGGTGGGTAGCTAGCGAAAGAGAATCATATTTTTACATGCACAATAAATTGGGTCTTTTCAACCTCAATATGAGCCACCACTACTCTCATTCTCTCTAGTACAATTGGTACAACTATCGAGTTGGGCCTGATAGAGTGTTTAATAAACATTTTGACCATGCAAATAGTTTTGATTAATCATTCTTTTATTTTACAATATCTTCTCCACTTTTGGTTATGTCATTAGTGGATGTCACAATGTCAAATCACTTCCCCATTAATTTTTCTATTGAATGGCAAGTGGAGGTGCCTTGTGCTAGTAAGACCCAATTTTTTTAAGCACTTCTTTGGTGTGTCACCATCTCACGCTAGCCCACATTAGAACTATATGGAATCTTGAATGTATACCTACCCATTCCACATGTTGTATTTAGTGGTGGAATGATTCCATCACTTGCACTACAAGGTTTCTTCACATTTATGGGTGCCAACTAGACATTTTTTGTTGATGGTCTTCTAAAGCAATTGAGGCTTTCCTGGCTAGCCCCTTTTCCTCTTCTTTGTATATAAAAGTTGTTGAGCTAAGAAATCAAATGTAATTGGTCGATAGTTATGTTATCATAAGCGTGCAAATCAAATCTAGACTACATTGACTTCAAATTGTGGACCATGCCTCAAAACAGATTTTTTTGGCTAGATTCATGCAAGGAACTCTTCACTTGGAATCAAGTAAATCAAATAAGGTAAAAATGTTCTCACTAAGCTACCTAACATTCTCCATACATTTTTTAGGAACTATGAGCAATTTTTCATAGCCTAAGATTGCACACCAGAGTGTACCAATGCACTCAAGGATTGCCTCCTTGTGCCAAACAAGCTTTCTACTACCCAAAAAGCCTTCTATGAGAAATTACTCATGATTGAAGAACTCAAGGAAGCTATGAGAATAATGGCTAATAATAAAGCTATAAGAATTGACGGGTTCCCATGCAATTTTTACAAATCCATTTGGGATTGTGTGGGAAATGATCTACATAAAGTTTACTTAGAAGCTTTTCAATCTATCTCCCTAGGTAATCTCATTAACAAAAAAATATAAAATTCATACTTAAATCTTGTTTTCTTGAGGAAATTTATAACTAGATTCCCATTATGCTTCTCAATGTTTCCTACAAAATCATAGGCAAATCCCTATCTTTAAAGATTTTCCACCTTCTTCCTCAAATTATGCACCTTGAGTAGACTAGTTTAATTAAATCTAGATTTATTCTTGATAACATAATATTTTTTTTATGAATACATTGCATGAGATATATTCTTTAATCAAAAATCTATTTTAGTGAAAATTGATTTTGCTTAGTTTGAATAGTGGGAAATGTTGATTGCTCCACTTGACTAAATGTTGTAGAAGGAGAGAGACCTAATTTCACACTATTCATACTCAAGGACACCTTAGAGATCCAAACCTAATGAATGATATTAGATATTTTACAATAAATTATCCTAGGATATTCTTGAGAAAAGGAAAGGGGTTCACCACCAAGTGTAAACTTGGAAAACACAAGATGTTTGAAAACATAGTGTGATATGAAAAAAGACCTAGAAATGCAAGTAAAATGTAATGTAAAGCTATAAAACTAGAAATATGCACTTGGGAGGTTGAAGAAGGTAGGATGGAGCTATGAAATCTTGAAAAATATGATGTTGAAGCTAACTGGGACTCATACGCCAAGCTGGGCGAATCAGTTCAGTTTCAGGTAAACTATGTTAAAACAAGTTTTAGAAAAATGGGTACTCAAATATACAAAAATATCATTTATTATTGTATAGTGGGACTCATTAGACATTAGTAGTGAATTAGTCCACTTTTGGATTTCTAAAAATTAAAAACTAGAAACTATAGCCCTTAGTCTACTTTTCTACTCCTGATTCAGATCTGGGTCCAAAACTGCCAAATTCAACCTGTAGATCTTCTCCAAGCTTCTCCAAGGCTTATTTGTAACTTTGAAAACTTTGAATTGCTTTTACAAATTGATGACAACTTTTCCAATATTTCTCCTTGATAAATCTACAACCTAAATTTGTAAATCACATGTAGAGAGAGGGTAAAATGTTGTGAGGTTAGTGGATAGGCATTTAACTTGGTCAAACCCCTTATTGGTAATTAAACCCTTGAAATAGCATGAAATATAGAAAGAGAATGATGAATGAACAAAATAAAATGCTGTAACTCACCAAACCCTTGCAATAAACTGTTGCAATCATGTAAGTGATGGCTCAAATGGATGTGGACTTGAATTCTAGCTTGATGTTGATAGATCTTGAATGCAATACTTGCTAATCCTAAACCACAATCTTAGCTCTAAAATAACATGATGCAAAAATTCTTTGACATGATGGATGACCCTTGAAGAATGCTCTTGAATGCTTGATAACCTACCCTTGAAATTCCTTGAAAGCTCGTGTGGATGCTCAAATAATCTTGTGAACAAAATTCTTGAATGCTTAGATTACTTGATAGCTTCTTAGGATGAAATGAGTGAAATAACCTTGTATTTATAATCAATTATGTAACTTTTCCCAAAATTACAACACTACGGACTGACCTGAGATCTTGGAGAATAAAAACCCACTAGAAATTTAAATTAAATTTGAATTTTGAGGTAAAGGGGACTCATTCACCCAAAATGGCGAATGAGTCCTACCTTAGGAATTTGAGGTGGGTTTCAGAATTATCCTAAAAAATACACATAAGTAAGGTCTGTGGATGCAAAATGGGAATAATTAAAGCATAGGAAAGCCCAATTATTAATGAAAATCCTAGAAAAATGTGAAATTGTGTAACAACACTTTACAACACTTTGAAACAAGGTTTAGTAAATGGTAAAAATAGGTTATTTAAGTGAAATAAATTAAAAAGACTTTAGGAATGTGTGAAAGTGTGTTAAAACACTTTACAACACTTAGGTAAGTTACCATTTAAACCCTTTTAGTTCACAATTTCCCAAGACCTAATGAGAATGTGTTATCCACATTGCAACACTAAATCAAGGACAAATTAAGCCAAAATCACAAGGAGGATCCAAATGAGTCAGAAAAGTAGAAGGGTTACTTTTTCGGTGACCACATATAGCCCCCACTTTAATGAGAGGATGGACCTGCTTCAAACTCACACTAAAGTAGATCAACACACATAAAGAGGGGTTCAAGTGTATCAATGCTAGCAAGATGGTACAACAAAAATCAAGAAGGGTGATCAAGCTCCTGGGATCAAGATCCCATGACAAACCAACATAAGTACAAGGAACAAACATGAGAATGATAACAAGAATAGTGACAAGGAAAAACATATAATGCCAAAGATGAATAAGAGAAAACCATAATCAGATCAGGCTTCAATCATTTTTCCAACACAATGTGGATCAGATCTAGGCTATTTGTCTAGAAAACACATACTCACTTTGAGGAGATAGAACTTCAGGCTATTTGTCAAGTGAGAAGGCCTAAAAATTTTAGAAGCATACAGTCATGGATAGTATGCACTCACACACACAAGTGACTATGGGGAAATCCATGCCTCACATTAGGCTTCCTGCTCAACCATACCATAGTTAAACCTCCTAATAACTTTAATAAGGTGCCACAAATGAATGCTTTTTGAGCTTCATGAGACAAGCACAACTTCGTATGCTTGGAGCTCCTGAACAAACAAGATGGATTTATAGGAATGCAAGCTATATTATTCAAGGTGGCCATATAACAAAAAATGTAAAGAATGTTCAAAGGAGTCTTACTTAGTTCATTCGGGGTCTTTAACTTAGGGAACATTGTGCCTAATGTCTCCAAGAGATGACCAATCAAAGAATACAAAATTTACAACTTAGGAGATGCAGCGTATCACATCAAGCCACTAAGAGGAATGTAATATGCTAAGATAGATCATGCTCATGAAGGACATCACATTGAATGTCATCCATAAATCAACAAACACACTGTATGAAGTAAGAAGGATGCACTAAGAACCAAGAAGAAGAAAAAATGCAAAAGAATAATGCTAATGTATGGCCCCACTTTAAAGGAATTGTTAACACCATACTATGAGAAATTACTTTAAAGTATAAAATGATAAATGCAAATAGGAAAGAAGAAATGAGAGCTAACTTGGAAAGCCCTATGCCAAGTCATATATTTTTTAGTAAAGCTACGTCATGTAAGAGAAAGGAAAAAGAAAGGGATTTTCCCTAAAATGAAAACACCAAACACATAAGGGATCTATGGATTCGGGGTTAGTATGTTCATCATTTCAATATTTTGTAAGCAGCTTGAAACTATCACCATCGCCCAAATACACATAGAACTAGAAGAATGGCACAAAGAGAGTGAAAACAAAGAAAAATATTTTGGGTCAACATGGAAGAAACATGAATTTTTTGATGCCTTGCATCATCCATAAAAGAAAAACACAAGATTTAAATGAAAAAGATAAAATGAAAGGGAAAAGGAAAACTAAGCCTTTTGAGTCAACATGGAAGATACATAGGGTGTCTCAATGCCTTGCGTCATCCCAAACAGGAAAACACAAGACAAATGAAAAAAGATGTGAAAAAGAATTACAACATAGAGAAGAATAAAGGTACAAATAGAAGATTTTCACAAAGAGAGAGGGAACAACACATCATGGGGGATCACATCATGTATATGCAATGAAAAGAGAAAAATAAATAAAGCTAGTAAGGAAAATGCAATTCAACCAATGAGCAAGCAATTTTCCTTCCAATCATGTTCAATGTATGCCAAAGGCAAGTAGCTAGATCCAAAGGAACAATAGAAAGTGTAGAACTAGGACAAGTACCAAGTTCAACACTATTTGAAAGAGATTTTTCGTGTAATCTCATGGAAGAGAAAAACAATGTGTAAAATTCATTATGCACCTCTTCGTCAATTTTAGAAACTTTGTCATCATCATCCAAGTTAATCACAATAGGAGATCATAGGATAATATCCTCGGAAGAGTTCAACTCTTATTGTGGAGGTTGTGTTGGAAGATATTGTTTTGGTGAAGGAGGAGGGTGGTCATGCATTGCTTCAATCAAGTTTGGATTTTTATTTTTTTTATTAGGTTCATGTAACTTGTGAGCAAGAGCACGATGCCTACGCCTACACTCTCTAGCACCTATGTTTCTTTTAGTTTTATTTTCAAGTTGCATTTTTGTAGGAGCAGATTGATCAACTATACATTTATTTGCTTCCGTAAGGGGAGGAATGAAAGGAACCTTGGGAGGTTTTTCAACCACTTTCTCTTTCTCTTTGTAATCTTATTTGATTCTAGGGGTTGTGACAGGGCTAGTTTCATGGTTTCTTACTCGTTTGTATGCCATAGGTGGAGTTTTTGTTTTAGGTTGGTCTTGTTTGTTAAGGTTCAAGCATAGTTTTGCCAAGGATGGGAGGTGCAGAAGTGGACAGGAACATGTTTCAAAGGGATAGTTGAACGATTTTCTTGGCTTTGAATTTTTGGTAAGATACACAAAAATAAATCTTCTCACGGCTTGATGGGTTCCATGGGCTTGGGACAAAATGCTTCCAAGGAAAAGTTTCCTTTGAAAGACAAGGGATTAAAGCCACTATAGTGAACAATGAATATTTCATTGTCAAATGGAAACTTTATGCATTTATGCACAAGCAAGGGGATGACTTTCATTGAGTGAAGCCATGGATCGACTAGCCTTAAATGAAATTGGTTTGATAGTGGGATGATGGATAATGTGACATCTAATGTTTTTTTCCTATTTGTAACAGAAGGACGATTGATCCCAGCATTGGGCAAGCAAAACCATTGTGTTTCTTGATCCATGCTTTAAGTTTATCATAGTCATCTTGATAAAGTTCATGTAATACCAAGAATTCCTTGGTGATCACGTTCTCTCCATAGGCAAAATCTATTAGTATCCTAATAGTGGGCTTGACATAGATACAGTCGACTATGTAGAGAGGACCATTGGGAAAATGCTTAAGTATATCCTTAGAGAATAAATCAATGTCAAGAGTATTTTTAGTTTGACCTTTATGAGGGATGATGTCTATCGTCCCCACCATTTCATCCTTAGGATTGACATTTATATTATTTAGGAAAGAATCATTGTTTTTATCATTTTTATCAACATTCATCACATCATTCTTTGTAGTTTTGCTGACTTTGACAAATGAAATATTATTTTTGGGCATTGGATTGGTGAAAATTTGCAAATTTTGGTTTAGAGGGACAATAGACTTATTACCTTGATCACTAACACTAGTGTTTGTGTAATAATGTCAACTATTAAACTCAATAACACACAAATGAAACATTATATCAAAGAATCTAATTTAAAATTAAACAAACTTAAAACCCAGTAGATTCTTCAAAACAATTCTGTCGTCCTCTATCTCCAAGGATTCATTTTAAGCTACTTTCTCTTAGATTTTATAAGAAAGAGCTCAATAGAATGATAACCTAGAGAATGAGATGATATGAAAAATGCATTATTATGATAAATGATGTGAGATAATGAAACTAAGAACATATTATGCAAGTTATTCTACCATGATTATTTATGCTAAGATGATAAAAGCTAAGCTGTTGTGCTATGATCTAAGATCTTAAGATGGTACATGCTTGATTATTCAACTATAATGCTCATGTTATGCAAAAATTTCTAGGATTTTCAAAGAGCCAAGAGGTATTATTTATATATTTTTGAAGGAAAAAGCTGAGGTGGCAAAGATCAACAGTTGAGATTTAGTCTAGTAAGATGAACGGTGAAAGATGGAGAAGTTGGAGAGAAAGATGAAAACTAGAGAAAAAGAAGGAAGTCATTTCCTTCCCACAAAACCTTTCACTCGAAAATAGAGAAAACTTTCCATTTGTCAAGTTTAGTTATGAGTTAGTTTGGTAGTTGAAGATAATTCATCAATTAAATAATAAAATTATTTAATTTCATTTGACATGTGGATTTGGAAACTTCTAATTAAATATTGAAAAATATTTAACTATGTGTGGAATATGGATAAGAAGTTTCTAATTAAATATTTAAAATATTTAATTAAATGTGAGATGGCGAAGAGGATTTTATGAGTTTGGAAAAAGAAGAATATCTAGAAGATTTAAAGATGATTTTATGATTTTGGAAAAAAAAAGAATATCTAGAAGATTTAAAGATTATTTTATGATTTTGGAAAAAAGAAGAATATTTAGAAGATTTAAAGATGATTTTATGATTTTGGAAAAAAAAACAAAAATTTTGAAGATTGAAGAGTGATTTTATGACCTTAGGAAAAGAAGAATATTTAATAAGGAAATGTGATAATTGAATTAAATAAATTGTGAAACAGTTTATTTCATTAATTAAGAAGAAATGGAAAAGTGATTAAATTAAATAAGTTATCAAACTTATTTAATTAAGATAGATGAATTAGAAAATGAACAATATAAATAAATAATTAAATTTATTTATATGTAGACTGAATTAGAGATTAATTAAATTAAATAAATTGTGAAACTCATTTAATTAATTAAGAAGAAATGGAAAAGTAATTAAACTAAATAAGTTACAAAAACTCATTTAATTAAGATATAAGAATAAGAAAATGAACAATATAAATAAGTAATTAAATTTATTTATATGTAGATTGAATTAGAGATTAATTAAATTAAATAAATCATGAAACTCATTTAATTAATTAAGAAGAAATGGAAAAGTGATTAAATTAAATAAGTTACAAAACTTATTTAATTAAGATATAAGAATTAGAAAATGAACAATATAAATAAATAATTAAATTTATTTATATGTAGATTAAATTAGAGATTAATTAAAGTAAATAAATTGTGAAACTCATTTAATTAATTAAGAAGAAATGGAAAAGTGATTAAATTAAATAAGTTACAAAACTTATTTAATTCAGATAGAAGAATTAGAAAATGAAAAATACAAATAAATAATTAAATTTATTTATATGTAGATTGAATTAGAGACTAATTAAATAACTTGTATTTAATTAATTACCAGACTTATTATAATGTGACCATTTTTAGGTGTATTCATTTTTCCCCTCTTTGAAGTGATGTGTTTTACACATTGCTTCAAAGAATAAAAAAGTTTTCCCCATATGTGAATTTTGTAAAACTGACGCCTGCATGGCCCCTCGGGCAATGAATCAAATAAAATTTTGAATTTTTTAGATATTTTATTTTTTTGGAAATTTTTGATGATTTTGAAAATTGCTTTGTGATTAGATGTCTGATTCATCACCTGATAAAGATAATTTGATGGATTCTACTATTGAAATATTGATATTAGGGTGAAGAACTTTGATTTTTCCCCATGGATTGCATGATATTACTCCCTGGCAGATGATTTTTATATTGATTTAGTCTGTGATGGTGAAGTTTTGATTTTCACTTGATGATGACTGATAGGTTTGATAGGATAACTGATAAATTTTTCCTCATGATGTATGAGAAAACAAATAGTAAGATTTGATAAATTTTCTTTCATGATTGATGAAAAGCAAGTAGTAAGATAACTGATAAATTTGTCTGCATGATTGATGAGAAACAAATAGTAAGATAACTGATAAATTTGTCCTCATGATTGATGAGAAGCAAATAGTAAGATAACTAATAAATTTGTCCTCATGATTAATGAGAAACAAATAGTAAGATAACTAATAATTTTGTCTTCATGATTGATGAGAAACAAATAGTAGGTTAACTAATAAATTTGTCCTCATGATTGATGAGAAACAAATAGTAAGATGATTGATAAATTTGTCCCCGTGATTGATGAGAAACAAATAGTAAGATAATTGATACATATTTTGTCATGATTGATGAGAAACAAATAGTAAGATAACTGATAAATTTGTCCTCATGATTGATGAGAAACAAATACTAGGATAACTGATAAATTTATCCTCATGGTTCATGAGAAAAAAATGGTAAGATAGCTGATAAATTTGTCCTCATGGTTGATGAGAAACAAATAGTAAGATAACTGATAAATTTGTCCTCATGATTGACGAGAAACAAATAGTAAGATAACTAATAAATTTGTCCTCATGATTGATGAGAAACAAATAGTAAGATAACTAATAAACTTGTACTCATGATTGATGAGAAACAAATAGTAGGATTGATTCATTTGATTGATTTGATTTATTTCTTTGAGTGAATTGATTGTTTCGATCACAAACACTTATTTGATATGTTTTGAATGGATAGGAGAGATTAGTGATTCTTTAGGTGTGGGAGTGATTCTTGAAGACCTGGAGCTTGATTCCACTGCTTGTTTAGGTAGATAGAGATGTCATTGATGGATGTGGGTTGACCTCATTGTTGGAGTACCTCATAGTCCCATGATCCTTTTTGATGGTGTATATTTGATGATCTTTGTATACACATTCATTTTTTCACATTATGATATTGTATCTCTTCTTGTTTCAATTTTCTTGTACATTTGACATTGAGTTTTGATATTTATGATATGCAGAAAATATTGTTGATCTATGCATTGTCTATGTGATTCTCTATGATGGATGCATTTATGATGGATGTATGTATGATGTATGCTTATCAATAATGATTCTTGCAAATGGATATATCTCATGATGATTCCTATGCATATGATATGATAGTGATGATGGTTTTTATGACTCATAATGATGATGATGTGATGACCTATGATGTATACATTTATGATGGATGTATGTTAATAGGATGGATTCCTATGTTGTGATTATGATAGTGATGATGATGTTTTAATACTATATCAGATGGATGCTAATGATATGCAACACTTTGTATATTTTTGTATTTTTCTGATGCGCCAATAAATAATCCAATGCATGGATGTATGATGATGATATGATGTGATAATGGTTTCTAAATGCTTTATAAATGAATGTATAGAT
>VDFB02233628.1:0-20399 GCA_007258455.2 Sequoia sempervirens | reverse complement strand
TAATGGGTACTTGGAATTTTAAATGTTGTGTGAAGTTCAAATTTTTTAACCATGGTCTCTTTTTTCAACCATAATCTTTTAAGAAAAATGGTTTATGGCTTACCTGTTCAGAAGTAAATTTGATTTATTGTTCTGTGGCTCAAATATTTTTTCATTCCAAAATTAGATTTTTCAATTTATAGTTTTTTTTTAATAATTTGGGTGTAGATAAAAATGTTTATCTATCAATTAGTTATTTTAAATGCCAATTTGATCACTAAATAGAGTGATTAGTAATATGTTAAATTTTAGAATGGTTTATTGTGTCCTTCTAGAAAGGTAAAGGTGGTTTTTATTAAAGGAACTACCAAGCCAACTATTTATTGGGTGTATGCGACCACACTTATGGAAGCCCACAAGCAAACAACAATGTAAGGAACTTGGCATATGTTTAGATGTAGGGTATGTATACATTGTCTTTGCTCCCAAATGGAATTTTACTTGCTCTTTTGATTTTTGTTTTCTTGATTTTCCTCGGTCCTCATGTTAGGTTTTTTTTTTAAAAAAAAATGGGTCGGGTATTGTACATGCCAAAAGAAACAAGGCTCCCTAGGACATAAACAAGTAGATTTCGACATATTTGTTGAATGGGTACTTTCACTTTTCTCTCCATTTACAAGTCTACAGATTTTGACATGAGTAATTGATATTGAGCCCTAGTAATTGATTTCCTTCATTTTTTTCCTCTTTGTAGGGTGTTGATTATCTTAAATATGATAATTGTTACAATGATGGATCTAAACCTGAAGCTCAGTAAGTCTTTGTTCCAAAGTTATATTTTGGTTTATGGCATATTCTATATTAAACTCAGGTTTCCTCCATTATCACAATTTTACAGGTATCCAAAGATGTGTGATACAATTTTGAAGACCATCTACACTCAATGGTAGAAAATATCCAAGACCATCCTTGAGCTGGAGTAGGATTTGAAAAAGTGCATCCTCAAAAAAGGCATGATGGGACAATCATGAGCAATAATGACCAAGGACATTTGATTTGGATCCAATAGATAGCTGGAAGACAACACTCAAAATGTTGAGAATCTACATGTGTTATATTCAACAGTGATATTAAATAATAATTCAAAGATGATAAATAACACGCAATGTATGATACATGATAGAGATGAAGAATTAGAATGAAAAACTATATTAAATTACGTATTTTCTAATGGCATACTATTAGGGGAAGTGTATGATTCTCTATCTTCCTTGATATGTTCAGATTGTTAAATTTACTGGAACAGCATTAAATGCACGTAAAATAATCAAATCGCATTAAAATAACACAAGATATACCTCGGGAAAACCCTTCTCTTGAGGGAGAAAAACCCAGCAACAAAGATCTCTCTTATATTTGATGTAACAGTGGCAATTTTACACATTACAATGAGGTCTAACACAAGACCGATATACAACACCTGGCAATATGGAATGACAGAAGGCAACTTGGTAAATCACACCTGGCAATGACTGAACACAGATCTGGCAGTGTTCGCTTTGTGTTGAATGGTCTTCAATCTGTACACCGGATTGTCTTCAATCTGTGCTAGCTCAACACTGTGTAAAGTTCGCCTTGATGATCTGATTGAACTGAATAGACTTCGATCTGTTTAAGTCCGCACTGAATATAATATTAGCGCTGCTTATGATGCCCTGTAACTTGTATTCGCACCTGATAATAAGTTTGCACTTGATACTATAGAACTTATGTGAATATCGAACTGATGATGATGTAGTCGAACTCCACCAGATAATATATTCGCACTTGAACAGATTGGCACTTAATCGATATCACCAAATCGGTATATTCACTCTGAATATCGCTAAGTTCATACTTGATTGATCGATGTATTCACATCTATAATAATATCGTATAAGTTCGCACTTTGAGTAAATGATTGAACTGGATCTCATTCTTGATAATAACAATGGACGAATAATCTGTATATATATACAAATGAAATGGAGAGACAGATCCTTCATGTCGGCCTCTTAAGAAATCATAACTCCAAGATATGATGTCGGCTTCAAGCAATCTCAACTCTTCTTTAATCAATGTCAGCCTCAATCAAAATAACCTCTTCACAAGAGGTCGGCTCTTGAACATGTATTGGCCTGAATGAATATTCTCACCTCTTCACAAGAGGTCGGCCACCTTAAAGATCGAATCCCAAGGAGAATGAGTCGGCTTCAAATAAATAAACAAATTTAATTGTCTTTGCATTTTCTCAAGTTGGCCATGCTATGAGAAGATAAACAATAAATATAAATTGAATAGCCAACGGCTATCATTCAATTTAAGTTTCCACGAAGGAGTTGAGCTGGAAGGAGCTACCGAAGCTACTATATCATTAACACTCCCTCTCAGCTAGGGAGAGAACTTCCAGCTGCACAAATATGAATCATCTCAATATGAGATCCATCAGCCATCATTGCCTGCAATCAGATATAAAGAGAAGGATATCACCTCACTGTGATGACGAACACCATGGCTACATCCATGTGTGAAATGATATATCACCTCATTGTGATATTGACCACCATGGCTACACCCGTGTATGGGAAGGAGCTTATCACCTCATCGTGAAAGCATATCACCTCAATGTGATATCAACCATCATGGCTACACCCATGTATGGTATGTACAAGTGTTCATCACTTGCGTGATGTTGTCACCTCAACGTGACTTTCACCATGGCTCTCCCAGAGGGTGAAACACAAGTACACAAGAAATCATCACGGATTCTCTCACGTGATGTTGTCATGGAGTCACACACATGACATCCACCATGACTCTCTCAGAGGGTTGAAACAAGGGCTTACACCTCAAATTCTTCCATCTCAAAAGAAGATGCATTAACAAGGGATTTCACCTCGAACTTCTCTCACAGAGAAGAACTCATTAAACAAGGTCACTAATACTGAGACTCTTTCTCAGTTAAGGCTGAATTCTCCATCATACCAAGCCTATCTCGAAAGTACACAGCTTCATCCTGGCGAGAGGCTTGGTGAGAATATCTGCCATCTGCTCATCAGTGTTGATGTACCTCAACTGTACAGCCTCTGCAATACCATTTCTCTAATATAGTGGTACTTGATCTCAACATGCTTGGAGCTATCATAAAACACAAGATTGACAGAAGGCTTCACACAACTCACAATGAATAATAGTAGACTCCATTGATTGTCCAAACAATCCTGTCAGGAGCTTATGAAGCCACACTGCTTCTCGAGCTGCCACACAAGCTACAATGTACTCGGCCTCTGCTGTACTCAGTGCCACAGAAGACTGCTTCCTGCTGCACCAGGAAATCATAGTGGAACTCAAACTGAAGCAATCGCTAGAGGTGCCCTTCTGATCTGCAGCACAATCATCTTCTATAGGTTCAGTAGGCTCCCTCTGAATCTTTAACTACTTGGCCTTGCAATGCTGCAACCTTCACTTCTTCTCAGTAAGTTACAGGACTCCCTCTTGATCCCTGCTTTAGGACTCGCAAAGAAGTCTTTTGGAAGTGAACTCTCTCTAGCCACCAACTCAGTCTCATGGCTGCAAATTGTGACTTCATGCTTGATCATTCCTTTGATCTTTTCATCGCTTAGGCAATCTCTCATCACTTTCCAGCTTCTAGCTGTTCACAAAGCATTTAGGGAGAGATTACTAACAGTTTATGATTATCAAGACTGGAATCATACAAGTTTTACTATCTCAGGTTATAGTATGAACACATGAGAGTTTATGCATAATGTTAGAACATGAATAAGTAAATCATTCTGAACAAAAGATTAAACTAAAGGGATAAAGAACTTATCTCTATCTAGTTTTGATATAACTCTTTCGTTCATCTTTTACTCCTCTCGAGAGTGCCAAACTCTGCACAACAAAAGAATAATCTGCACAACTACAGATTTCTTGAATGCATTAAGCGGTTAGCATGTAGAACCAACTCTCTCAAGAGTTCAAGGTTCTATCACAAAGCATGCATTGGAGAAAGATATCGATGTGATCAACCTATCACAACGAAAATGCAAATCTCTTCTCTTTTCTTTATTTCATCTCAAAGTCATACTTCAAGGATCTACATGATTAGTATGAATCAACTCACAATGGATAATTTGAAATCTTCAAAGGATCTTTATCCTAGAAATCACAATTCAAGAGAAATAACAATCTCCTTATACTACTCACACAAGATCCAAGATAAAAGATACAACTTAACAAACAAAGAATACTTATCTATTTTGCAAGATACGCTGATTTTAAGCACAGATCAACACACAACTTTTACGGCTTGAACACAGGCCCATGATTCAAAATAGAAATTCTCTAGAGTCCTTCTGAGGATAGGACTTATTCGTATCCACAAATGAAGCATGTTGATTAGGTCTAGTTGGGCAATCCTTGGCGAAGTGCCCAAACTCATCACATCTAAAGCATTGTATCTTGGACATATCCCTCTTCTTCTTGGATGGAGGTGCATCATTATTTCCCTTGTCCCGATTCCTTTTGAAGAATCCTTTCTTTCCATCTTTTCCTTTCTTCTTTGAAACATGGGAGGCGAGAACATGAATGTCTTCATTCTTTGAACTTTGACCAACGCTTCTTGCCACTAACCTTGATTCTTCTTGAATGCAATCAGATCTTAGGCGATCAAACTTAGGTAGTTTCGATCTAGCGCTGATTCCTTGAATGAAGGATTCCCAAGACAAAGGCAGCCCATTGAGGGCAAGCATAGTTAAATCCTTGTCATCAACTATATTCCCAATTGTTGAGAGCTGGTCTCTTAAATTTGAAATCCTCATGAAGTATGCAGTAACAGATTCTCCCTTAGACATCTTCACATGATGCAATTGATGCTTTAGTGCAAGGGCTCGGCTGGTATTGTTGACTTCGTACATCTCTTCCAAGGTCTTGAGCATATCTCTCGCTGTCTTCAACTTAGAAATGATAGGAACAATATGATCCTTGACTGAGTCAACCAGAATCTTCATTGCTTTGATGTCTTTCTTCAGCCACTCCTTTTCTTTTGCCTCCTCAGGTTCAGAAATGCTAGGCTCCATGAAGTCACCCAAATCATTTTCACGCAAGGTGAGCATGATCCTAAATCTCCATGAGGTGAAATTAGTTGCACCTTCAAGTCTGTCTTCAACCTTCAAACCATTCACCATCTTGGCTGAGTAGGATGAGTGAGCAACAAAAGGTATGTTGATTGGCAATAATCTGATCACGATCCTCAAACCCGCTTTGATACCATGTTAAATTTAGGTGAACAGATTAAATGCACAGAAAAATAATCCAAAATTAGACAAAATAACACAGCCGATACCCTGGGAAAACCCTCCTCTTGAGGGAGAAAAACCTAGCAACAAAGATCTCTCTTTTATTTTTAATAATAGTGACAATATTTCACTTTACAATGAGGTCTAACACAAGACCGATATACAACACCTGACATTATGGAATGGCAGATGGCAACCTGGAAAATCACACCTGGCAATGACTGAACACTGATCTGGCAGTGTTCGCTTTGTGTTGAATGGTCTTCAATCTGTACACTGAATTGTCTTCAATCTGTGCTAGCTCAACACTGTGTAATGTTTGCCTTGATGATCTGATTGAATTGAATAGACTTTGATCTGTTTAAGTCCACACATAATACAAGATTAGTGCTACTTATGTTGCCCTGTAACTTGTATTCGCACCTGATAATAAGTTTGCACTTGATACTATTATAGGAACTTATGAATATCGTTCGATGATGATGTGAATAAACTCCACCGTGATAATACATTCGCGACTTGAACAGATTCAAGACTTGATTGATATCATCGAACTGGTATATTCGCTCTTGAATATTAGATAAGTTCGCACTTGACTGATCAGATGTATTCACACTATAATATCAAATAAGTTCACACTTGAGTAAATGATTGAACTGATCTCATTCTTTGATAATAACAATGGACGAATAATCTGTATATATATACAAATGAAATGGAGAGACAGATCCTTCATGTCGGCCTCTTAAGAAATCATAACTCCAAGATATGATGTCGGCTTCAAGCAATCTCAACTCTTCTTTAATCAATGTCGGCCTCAATCAAAATAACCTCTTCACAAGAGGTCGGCTCTTGAACATGTATTGGCCTGAATGAATATTCTCACCTCTTCACAAGAGGTCGGCCACCTTAAAGATCGAATCCCAAGGAGAATGAGTCGGCTTCAAATAAATAAACAAATTTAATTGTCTTTGCATTTTCTCAAGTCGGCCATGCTATGAGAAGATAAACAATAAATATAAATTGAATAGCCAACGGCTATCATTCAATTTAAGTTTCCACGAAGGAGCTGAGCTGGAAGGAGCTACCGAAGCTGCTATATCATTAACATAGATCCTATGACCACTCTTGTTCTTATTGTTGCAAGGAGAGAAAAAATAATTATATGAATGAATGTATGTTGGGGTGCAAGAACGAAGGCCATTTAAAATCAGGGTATATGAGTAAGTTTATAACTATATTATATAATATAAAATATAATATAGTCACCATGAGATGAGGATATGAGGACAAGGTCCTCATACATACATTGGAATTTCCTAGTTAAATTTAAGAGCACTAACTCTCATTTTGTCATATATTATAATATGTACTTGTGATATTTATTGGTTATTTGGATAATATTGGTGACTTTGTATCAAGAATTAACTCTTGTTGTGATCAGATTGGATTCAAATATTCAAGCATGTACCCTTAGAATATTATTGGTATGCCCTTAGTTTGGATTCTCTACTTTTGGGAACTTATGTAAATAACATTACTCGAATAAGTCTAAGGCCAATATATGTGCTTTTGGCAAGTCTTACAGATAAAAGAGAGATATTATTGCTAGAGATATTATTGTGACTGGTCAAAAACAAATATGTCTATTTGACCAAACCAACATCCTTCCATCTTGGTCTAGAACGAGTGCTTGGAATAACAGAAGGGAAATTCATTAATACACTATGGATAAAGGAAATATATCATCTATTGTAATAGCAAACATGTATGCAAAACATAGAAACATACAAAAAGAATGTGGGACAAACTTCCCCCATAAATATAGAAGCATGTATGTGTTGCATGAACAGTGTGGAAAAATATATCAAATAAATATGTTTGTATGAGGTAAGTTAACTAATTGACAAAAAAAATTCTCAAATAAAGAGTAGTTCGAAGTAAGCCCCCATCTATATATGGACAGATAAGGATTTATACACACATAAATATAATACTCATTTCTAGAAATGGTGTATATATACATATATATGTGTGTTTGTGCATATATATGGTATAAGATGTTTTAAACTTAGTTTGGTGATCATCATGTTATCATGGAGGTTTCTTATATGCTTGAATCTTTGGCACAACATGGTTATTTATGCAAGTACAAAAGGTTTTCTATTAATAGGTCTACCCATAGAAAGTAAAATTATTGTGTATACAATAAAGAAGGCAAAAAAGAAATTATACATAGTTTTCATATTTGACAACAACATTTCAATCAAATACATAGTTAAGAAAATCTAGTGTAGTAACACAACTTCTAAAGATGGCTTTCTTGAGCAAATGTATCATAATGTTTGTTCATACACAAATAGTGAGTTGGCTTGAGATGTAATGTTTTTAATGGATTTGGCCAAGGTTTCACAGTAGCTAATGAATTTTTCCAAACTATGGATGGAGTTTTGTCTTTATATTCTTTTAAAAATGTGTTTCTAGGTGTTGTGGAAGGCACTTTTCTATTTTAATCTATCATAGGTATTTTGGATTTTTAACTTCAGGTTTTTTTGAAATATGCTTTGAAGTGCTTTGGAAGGCACCTTTTTGTTTCAATATAACAAAATATTTGGTGGTCTAACACATGACACTACTTTTGTATCTTTTAGATTTTTTATATGTATCATAATTCATAAATCTAGTTATAGAAAATTGGAAGCTTAGAAGTTACAATGTATGGAAGCAACCCTTTTTGCACAATTGGAATCTAATGAAGTAAAGTTAGATCAATCACATTCTGTTTTCTTTTGGGGGAAGTTGTCACTTTTTGTTCATTTTTCTAGATAAGTGGTTAATTATATCATTCTTACAAATATACTTACTTTGATCTTAGAAATATTTGTGAGGGAGGAAGCATTTTCCACATATAGAAATTAGAGATTTTTTTTGTAATTTCTGCATCATATCATTTTTTTAAAATTTAATTCAATATAATGATGTATATGGTATGCTTTCTCAATGTTTTTAAGAGCTATTTTTGATGGCTGAGGATGTTAACATAACACATGTTCCATTTTCTTGTTATGGTGTTATGTTCAGAATACTTGTAAGGAATCTAGAGTCAGAACTATTAAAGCCAAATATGCCATGGCTTGTGGATGTTGCAGTATGTGTACTATTGGATTTCTTTGTATCCTTTATCATAGTTCATAATTATCTTTTTTTTTGTATTGATTCATACTCAGCTTGCATTTGTGAATAACAACTTATTTTATTCAAGCTTGACATTTAAGGTTATAAGTGCTTATGAATAAAGAAATGTGATGCTTAACCAAATTCCATAGATTATGGTCCAGTTCACTTTTGACAAGCTGAGAGAAATGAATAATTATGAAGATGGAGATGTACTGCCTTAAATGTGTACTAGTCATTCTCATTGAATTCAATAGTGGAAATAGTGTATGGTTTAAAACAATGAGATGTTGGTTAGAACACAAGGTATCACCAAATGTTTCAAAAATTATATCTATTGGATAACATAGTGAACTTGAGCAACTTAGTTTTCTCTAGATTCTAAAAGCAATTATAGTAGCAAAGAGCTTAGAGACCACAACATTGTATTATCACTGAAACAAATGTTTGCCTTCACATGGACTTGACAACACATGTAGAGAAGCATGACTTTGTTTTTGTTGTAGTCCTAGATGAGCATGCTACAAATGATGATGTGACCTAATGTACCCATACCATTGTTCTCATTTGGAGTAAAATCATTATATCATATATTACATATATTACATATATTACATATATTACATGCTGATGTAATCCAAGAATATAGTTATAAATGTCAACTGTTTATTATTAGATGAAAAATTGTTTTTTATGTATCTATTATTTATTTATTTAATAAACATTGTTGTTAAAACTTAGCAAACACAACAAATTAAAACAAAACTATTCTAGAACTTTTAAGTGTGAACTTCATTGCTCACAATTTTGTTTTTTATTAGTGGCAAAATTAACTGGGAGTTAAATAATTTGGCCGTGAAATTTGAAAGAAATGGTAAGGGCAGATTTTAATTCATAAAGAGTTGACTTATTTAATACATATTTTTTAAAAATGACATTCTTATTTTAATAAGGTAAAGAATGGTTTGACATGGAGGTAGACAATTACAAAAGAAAATTGGAGCCCACCATCTTTTAAAATAAGAGCTCGTGATTTTCCCTTATTTTATTATTACAATTGTTAATCATTGTTAGTAAAACAATTATTATTTAATACTTGTTATTCATGTTACTATTTAATTTGATTATTAATATTAATCATTATTTATAATATTAAATAAATATTTGTGTTGTTCTTTATTTTGGCAACTTCATTTATATATTATTTAATTATTATAATATTACTAATATTTATTTTCATATATTTAAGTATTATTATACATATATTAATTTAATTACTTTTATACAAATGTTTCTTATTAAAAACAATTATTACTTATATATAAATGTTTTTTTTACCCAATTGCCATTTTTTCACTCAGTGTAATTTTCATCTTATGAAAATTAAAAAATACAAAATAATTAACTCAAAGTTTATTTTATTTCATTATTTAGCGCTTATTATTAATTGCTTAATTCAATCATATGCAAACATTGCATCCATATCCACTCGTACACAAACACTACTCTCTAACATTAACATACATATAATTTTCGATCAGCATAATCCTTGAACCTTCTTTAGGTGCAAGTGCTAACTTTATTTTAAAAAATAATAATAGAGAACTACTTTAGAATATTTGTTTAACTTAGTTAAAAGCTTTTATAAGCATTTTTATTAAATTTATTATTTATTTTTTTTAAATTGTACTAAGTCAATCTCATTAACTAGAATCAATAATCATTAAATTTTAATGTCAATTTGTTGGCTATATTTAGCTAATCAACATTTGTGATTACTCAATAATCTACCATAAGAAAGACAAAAGATTTTCACAAAAATGAAAATCCCACAACAAAAAATTAAGCTTGAGTAAGTTTTTTTTTTTAAATAACTAATACCTATAACCCCTCCTTTACCAAAAAAAAAGAAAGAAAGAAGCCCAATTCTTTAAAAATAGCCTAGTCTTTAAAAAGTAATCCATCTTATGTATAGATTTATTAAGGAATCATTTTTTAAAAAAAATTAATAAAGGAACCTTTTTAATGTTTATGGGAATACGAATTTAATTAGAATTCTAATTATTTATTTAAAACTATTTTTTTTATAAAAATATACATTAACATTTAATATAATATATAAATTATATATAAATTTATTTTTTATTGAATTATATTTTTCAAGGTGTAATTTCATATTTATTTGGGTGTAACTATATCATTTAAAAGTTAAAATTTACATCTATAATTGATGTCAATGCAAGGAGTCTCTTTAGTCACACAATCACAATCCAACCTCAACTAACCCTTTTCACAAGTCTCAAAACCCTAACTCTTTGGGTTTCCCCTATACCTTGACAATTTCCTTGTAGGTGTGCGACTAGGGTTTCTTGACTCCAACTCTCAATCTACCCAACCAACCCATAACCATTAGTGTTTTTAGACGCCCCTTAGCCCCTTACACAACATATATCCAATCCACATTAGCTTACTTCATACCAACATCTTCAATTTCATGCAACAACGTTGTCCCACAAGGCCAATTAGGCCAAATTAACAAAGCAACCACCCTTGAAACAACCTACAAATCCCAAAACTCAATGGGGCAGCACTAACCAAACAACACAACCTCTAATTTCACAACTTATCTTCAGAGACACGCTTCCCAAGACCCCATTCCATGAAACCCTCCTTTTTCACAAATTAGGCAAGGGTTTATTGAAAAACTCACTTACAGACCCCACCACATCGGTCCAATGGCCCCAACACCTTCAAACAAGTTTTCACAAACTTAAAAGAACATAAAATATTGCTGCCCCCAAAGATTACTCAATTTTCCCCTTCAAACCTCTCAATTTCACTCAAAATGCACCATTTTCCAACTAGGGCTTCCTACAAACCCCATCAATTCACCTCCCTTGCTTACAAGTATCACTTGCACCCCTAATCCTAACTAATTTGGAGTCATTCCACTTAGAAACAACATTTACAGAAGGTGGAATGGGTCTATTAGCATTCTAGACTTTCAAAACTTGAAACCCCTGTTCTTTTGGCCGGTTTCAGTAAAATGCACACCAAATCTTGAAAACTCAACAAAAGTCTCTCAAACCAATTCAATAATAGATTTAGAACATATATCTAAAAATCCTCAAGCAATATAGACTAATGACAACCTGTACGGAGTCGTACCAAGGCTATAAACAAAGAAATTACCAGAATTTCTAAAGAAAACATAGATTTTCTTATTAAGTTTCACTTCCAAATCATCAAGCAACCTTTACATCGATGTATTTCACCTATTTAAAAAATTTCCCTCCAAAAAAAAAAGGGCATAACCTCCAAAACTAACTCATAACCTTCACATGACCATTGGAATTCAAAATTTGCATTTCTTGCACTTTCTATTGACATTTTTGTATTTTTTTCAATATTTTGCAATTTGACCCTTCTAACCACCTAATGGACTCGAATGAATACAAAATACCAAGAATGGCCTTGACATGGCCTTATTACATCACAAAGACTCAAAACTTTCAGAAATCCAAACTAAGACCCCCTAATTTCATGTTTTGAACTTGGTGCCCCTACACCATACAACCAGCCTAAAAGAAGACCTCATGTCCCATGAGGACTATACTGCCTTAAACCTTGCTCCTTCACAGCATCTCTTTGTACTCCAAATGCTTCTTGGTCTGAAAATCTCCTCCATTGGATCAGTTACTGCAACCTTGCTCTATTCCTTACATTGATGGACTCCTTGCTTCCTAGTATTTGCTTCTTCTTTGCAAACTACCCAGTTGACTATCTATTCATCTTTCCCTTGTCATCAGTTGATTTTACACCTGCCTTGGTCTCTACAAATTGACCTCTGACAACTTTCCCTATGATTATCCTCTCCCTCATTCTTATTGTATACTTAGGCTCATCTGCTTGCCCTTGCCAAGCATCCCTACTCCATGTACCTTTACCTTTGACCTCAGTCATCAAGTACTCTGTCCTTTTAACCCCTATGTCATCAAGTCCATTAGCCTCTAAAGCAACACAATTGAACTGTTCTCTTCCCTCTTTTGCATTCAATAGACAAGGTAATGTCCCCACCATAACCCTATCATACTTCATAAATCCATCTTGAGCCTTCACAACCAATTCACCCTTGACCTTTCCATGATCAAATTTCATCAGCAACTCACCATCCTTTTTCTTCAACATGGCATCATTTTGCAAGCTCATTTTCATGGCCTCTTCCATCCTTGGGGTGACTGTAACCTTCATCTCCCTTTCACCCTCAACTTGCACAAACTCTTTATTACCCATCATGATTACTTTTGTTTCCTTTGTCTGTTCCTTGACTTCCTCTTGCAATGGAGTCAAAGTAAATGTGTTCCCATCATGCTCAATCTGATATGTGTTGTTCCTTACATCATAGAGTGCATGTTTATCAAATTTCCATGGCCTTCCAAGCAACAAATGGCAACAATCCATAGGAACAATATCACAAAGCACCTTATCTCTATACCCACCAATATGAAACTCAACAAATGCTTGTTCATTAACCAAAAGAGACTGATTATCACTCAACCAAGACATCCCATATGGTGTTTCATGAGGAACCTTTACTAACTTCAATTTTTCAACCATTTCACTTGACACCATATTATCAGTGGATCTGGAATCTATCACTACCTTGCATACCTTGTTTTTGCACTTGCAAGTGGTCTTGAATAGGCTCCTTCTTTATGTCATCTCCTCTTCCTTGGATTCCTTCAAAAGTGTTCTTCTCAGCATCAATGATTCACCAACTTCTGGTGCAGCAACATGACTTGGAGAATTAACACTCTCACCTTCATCTTCTTGCACAATTTGGACTCTCTTTTCACCTCTTCTCTCACCCCCACTTGAAGTAGCACCAAAATTTTTAAGGAACTTGTAGGATGGATGACCAAACCTATTACAATTATAACATCTACCTACAAATTGGTTTGAATTTCTGTCACCACCAAATTTGCCTCTAGTGCCTCTAAAATCACCTCTCAAATCAATACTTTGCTCTTTACCTTTGCTTTCACCTTCTTGTTCTTCATTGGACTGTTTTGATGTGGAAAAGGTTCCTCTACCTCTAGAAGTACTACCCCTGCCTCTAATTGATTTCTCTTGCTTCCTCTTGAGTTTTTCTTCTGCCTTGGCAGCCAATTGAAAGCATTCTTCAACTATTTTTGGTGTCATTAAAGTTATTTCATCTTGAATATTATACCTTAGACCACTAAGATACCTTGCTACTTTTTCTTCTTCATCTTCCTCATGCTTTTTCCTTATGCTTAATCTATAGAACTCCTCGGTGTATGCTTGCACATCTAGGTCCTTTTGCTTAAGATTTTGAAGCTTTTTAAGCAGTTGAACATTGTAATCACTAGAAAGGAACTTATCTCTGATTTTTTTCTTCATTCTCTCCCAAGAAGTAATCTTGATCTTCCCCTTTTTTTTCCTTTCATCTTGCACAAAGCTCCACCACAACAAAGCATGCCCTTTTAACCTGGTCTTCGCAGTCTGCACCTTGTGATCTTCATCTACTTCTTCACTTTCAAAGTAATTCTCCATGGCTCCTATCCAGCCCAAGAGCTCTTCACCATCTAGTTTACCTCTATACATAGGAAAATCCATTTTGATATGTTCATCACCTTTCACAGCCTTCAAAACCTTTACCATCCTCACATCCTCTGGATCCAACTCTTCCTCTTCACTAGAAGTTTCTTCCTCTTTCAAATCACTTTCATCGATGGTGAATCCAACTTTAGACTTCAATGTAGCAATATCCTTCTTCAAGGCTTCTAATTATCTAGCATGGTTATCAATCTTTCTAGTAATTGTGCATCCTTTAGGAGGCATCTTGACTTCTCCAATTCCACCTTTTTTTTTCCTTACTCAAACTCCAACCTTCTCCCTCAAGGGATCTACTTCCTATTGCTCTAATGTCAATTGACGTCAATGAAAGGAGTCTCTTTAGTCACACAATCACAATCCAACCTCAATTGACCCCTTTCCCAAGTCTCAAAACCCTAACTCTGTGGGTTTCCCCTATACCTTGACAATTTCCTTGTAGGTGTGCAACTAGGGTTTCTTGACCCCAACTCTCAATCTACCCAACCAACCCACTAACCATTAGTGTTTTCAGACACCCATTAGCCCATTACACAACATATATCCAATCCACATTGGCTTACTTCAGACCAACACCTTCAATTTCATGCAACAACGTTGTCCCACAAGGCCAATTAGGCCAAATTAACAAAGCAACCACCCTTGAAACAACCCACAAAACCCAAAACTCAATGGGGAAGCACTAATCAAACAACACATCCTCTAATTTCACAACTTATCTTCAGAGATGCACTTCCCAAGACCCCATTCCATGAAACCCTCCTTTTTCACAAATTAGGCAAGGGTTTATTGAAAAACTCACTTGCAGACCTTACCACACTAGTCCAATGGTCCCAACACCTTCAAAAAATTCTACACAAACTGAAAAGAACATAAAATATTGTTCCCCCAAAGATTACTCAATTTTCCCCTCTCAAACCTCTCAATTTCACTCAAAATGCACAATTTTCCAACTAGGGCTTCCTACAAACCCTATCAATTTGCCTCCCTTGCTTACAAGTATCACTTTCACCCCTAATCTTAACTAATTGGGATCCATTCCACTTAGAAACAACATTTACAGAAGGTGGAATGGGTCTGTTAGCATTTTAGACTTTCAAAACCTTAAACCCCTATTCTTCTGCCAGTTTTAGTAAAATGCACACCAAATCTTGCAAATTCAATAGAAGTCTCTCAAACCAATTCAAGAATAGAGTTAGAACATATATCTAACAATCCTCAAGCAATATAGGCTAATGAAAACCTGTACAGAGCTATACCAAGGCTGTAAATAGAGAAATTACCAGAATTTCTGAAGAAAATGAAGATTTTCTTATTAAGTTTCACTTCCAAATCAGATCAAGCAACCTTTACATCGATTTATTTCACCTATTTAAACATTTCCCCTCCAAAAAAAATTGACATAACCTCCAACCTGACTCATAACCTTCACATGACCGTTGGAATTCAAAAATTGCATTTATTGCACTTTCTATTGACAACATTTTTGCATATTTTTCAATATTTTGCAATTTGACCCTTCTAACCACCTAATGGACTCAAATGACTACAAATACCAAGAATAGCATTGGCATGGCCTTATTACATCACAAAGACTCAAACTTTCAAAAATCCAAACTAAGACCCCCTAATTTCATGTCTTGAACTTGGTGCCCCTTCACCAATAATTAATCAAGAAAATTTCATGTTATTTTAAAAAGGAATTTCCAAATACTTGAGAAATTTTGCTACTAATATCATAATAACTAATCAAGAACCATTATAGAATAGTGAATGCAATCCTACAGATGTATTTCATTATCACACAAAACTCTTAACTAGTAATAAGGGATATCCAAGTCAGGAAGTATATTTCCACTAGCGAATGTCTTATATATATTATGTAAATAATAGATGAAACAAAGAATTTAGACCTAACATACAATATTTGGTGCCACAGATTATATTGATTTAAGGAAACCTATACCAATTTAATATGTCATTTTTACATTTGAAATATAAAATTTAAATAAACTTAATAAATTTTCTAAAATAATGTCTAAGTGAATGTTCTTGATATAATGCTTGAACTTTTTCATTTCTTCAAATAAATATCATACCTATCTAGGCAATTATATTGCACTGCTTGTGATTTCATGATATTGTATATCAATAAGTATTTGGATGAATATGTTAAATAACTTGTTTTCATATTTGAAATTCCTTATTTGTCAAATATGCATATTTGTCCAACGTATAGGGTAGTCAAGCTTGTGATACTTTTGGTGACACCAACCACATGTCATTTTTATCAAGTTGTAATCAATTATAATAGTTAGTAAAAGTTTTGATAAATCATGTAGAATATAATATAGCTCTATGAACATCAAACCATATCCCCCCTTGAGAGTAAATTTGAATCATATGTTACAATACACAAATTAGGTTATATCATGGAAATTCAAAGTATGATACCAAGAGTGTTATAATTCAAACATAGTTTTTATATATATAAGGGTAACCTCGATAATTCCCTCACATAAATCCAACTATTTGATGGTTGATGAAGCTCTAGAAATATCAATTTATGTGTCATAAGATCTCAAATAAACTTGAGAATAGATCAATCTTCTATTTAGTTAGCACCCTCTTATAAAAGGAAGTCATCTTCATAATCAAGATAGTATCCTACCAACTAATTTTCATTTGACTTTTTTATCTATTTTGAGATGGTAGTTTTACCATGCTTGGTATGTCTATTTGAAATTGACAATATGACTTCTTATGTATATCTATTTTAAGAACATTGTGGGCCCATTACCCACAGGCCCTAAAATCAATTTCACATCATAACATTTGGAAAATATCATCTTGCATTAATAACACAATATTTTCTATGACTTATTTTGGTTCTCTTAGCCTTAGACATGGGGACATGTAATTTTTTTACAAGGAGAGAAACCACCTCTAATTTTTAATGGTTGTGTATGGTTATGCCATATATGTCGGTTAGATTGACCAAATGCATTAAAAAAATTATTTGATGATGTCCATTTGAAGAGTCTATAATTGCAACAATATCAAAGGAAACAGTGAGGACCTTGACTTATCTTCACAAATCTGAATTCCTTTATAGAGATCTTAAGCCTAATCACATGTTGGTAATGGTGTCATAGTCAAATTGACAAATACTAGACTACGTTTTTGAATGAAAATGGGAAGCCCAACAAAAGAATTCTATATAGTCTTTTGGGATCATCACTACTATAGAACTTTCTTATGGTGAACCTTCTTACATGAAGAAAGATATAAATAAATTTTTGAATGAGTCTAATCTCATGGAACATGGGCCTTGATGTGTCAACAAGATTAAGAAATAATAAGGGATGGGTTAGCTATATATATTGAGTGCATTCTAGTTAGATTAAATGAAAGACTAGTTCTAATGTTTCTCTATGAAGTAGTCTATGCATGTTGATAATTTAATATTATTCTATTCATATTAAGATTCCTAGAAATATTAACATGTTTTATTCTATTGTACTTTGTTATTGGACTTGATCAACCCAATAACTTTGTACATGTGTCTTATAGAGTATTGTATAGGAACAAAAGATACTCATGTAGTCCAAAATGCATTATTATCATCTTAGAATATATTTTAAGTATATATAGATTATATATTGTTCAACGATGAATGACTACATAGTATGGGATATGCATGTCATTCACTAGGAAAATGTTATGTCAATGCATGATAATAATTTGTTGAAGTTAAATGGAGGTGATTAAAACATCTATATAAAATAAAATGAGTTAAATGAGAGAAAATTGATAAATTTAAAATATATGTGATTAAACATCTAAAATAACACTAGTTTTTTATTGTAAATTCCTGATATGTATGCCTGTATAGTTCTTCTCATAATTTTGATTGAAAAAGTGATTCCCTTGAAATTAATTGTTAATTTAAAATAAAATTAAAAAGTAGAGAGATCTATGAATTAAAATAAGAAAAGGTTGTAGATGAAGTAAATATATATATATATATACAAATAATATGAAGAATAAATATATTCAATAGCAATTTCTTTAATTATTGATTATATGTTTTTTGAGTTGTGATGCAGATGCATCTCATGCTACTAAGGACAACAACTAATTTACAAGGGGAGAAATGTTATGTGACTTTTTTTGTAGGGGAAGAGAAAACTATGAAATAACCCTTTAGAATTAAAAGGGGGGTAGAAAAATAAAGGATATTATGATCCTTTGGTTAAAAGAGGGATTAATAAAGAAGATGCATAAAAACTCTTTTAAAGAGGGAGAAATAATTATATTTGTTAAATAATAATTAAAGGCATTCATTGTGAAAGGGTGTGATGGTTTGAAAACCACCCCTTAAAAGGATATATAAGGAATTCATGGGAGACTTGGAAAAGGCATGCGGAAGTTAGAAAATTCAAGGATGGAGAACCTTCAAGGAAGAAGAAAGTGGTTTGGTGAGCTATGGGCATTGGAGAAGGGGGCACACAAAGTTTGTATGACTTGGGGTACATAGTACACCTGGGATTGTCCTAGCTAGGACTGTTAAGCATGTTGAGTAGTTATTATGAGGCATGTTGTATACATGTTGAGCAATTACTCTAAAGCATGGTGTATGCATGTTGAGTAATTACTCTGGAGCATGGTGTATACATGAGGAGTAATTACTCGGAGCATGGTGTGCACTTGTGTTGAGCATTGTTCTATTGAACCATCACTTGTGTGGAATGTTGTCAATCGATTGCACCTAAATGCTCGAATATTGAAATTCAACAACTGTTGAAACATTGGTACTAATTCCAGTCAGGTATCCTATAAGGAATTAACCTCCAGATTCTAGGTGGTTCTATTTAATCTTCTGGTTAATAACGAGTGATTTACTGGAAAAGGGAGAAAGACTAAGTCTAAATTCTAAACTATGAAACTTTAACTATGGTGATGCACCGAAGAATTCAACATGCAGACTTAACTCACAGAACAATTACTCACTATTTTCATTCGCACAACTAGATCTGGAAGTTTAAACACTTGAATGTTTTAAACAAAGGCTTGTTAAAGAAACAATCACAGAAGGAAAATATGATTTCCACAACTAGACTGTTCAATTATTGATTAGCACAATGTTTAACCAGTGGATTTAAACTTGGATGCATACAAAATTCATTAAGGAGACATAAATATTTAAAGGTTTCATAAATTGCAAACACAATAATTACTTCGATCAATCCCACATGACAAAGATGCTTGAAACTTGAAGGAAAATTCTAAAATACTGAAACTTGAAGGAATTCTCTGCAATAACACGATTTGAACCTGTAAAAACACTGCTGTATTACTCTATAAAAATGCTAAGTTACAAGATAGTCTTCTTTGCTGAAGGCAAACGCAGAAAACAAGAACTAGATTGAAAAAGATAAACTTTTTCAATATATACAATATGAAAGGCACTCCAAAGTGCATGAATAGTAACTGAAAGTCATCAGAAGGTGAAAAGATGACAATTACAATGTGAAATCCGGGCACAAATGAAGAATCCCTAAAAAAGTGGCTCAAACTCATGCAAAAATGAGTGAACACAAACTCAAACTGGTGGTCATAAAGCATGAAATCAATCTGCAACTCGAACTAGACTGAAAATCCCTGAAAAAGTGGCTTAAAGCATGCAAAACTGCCTTGTTTGTATCAATCTACCCATGCAACTCTAAAGTCCACTTTTGCACAATCAATCTTCGGTTTAAGAAAATAGTTATAACTCAGCTTTATATAACATTTATTTATTTGCATTTTAAAATACTAAATTAATTAAATGATTTAAGAAATATCATTTAATTAATTAGCTTACAAGATTTAATGCAAATAAACAAATAAGAATAATTCCTTTTGCAAAAATTGAATTTCCCCTCATAGCTTTATACACTCACTCAGCATATATTAGGAAATGATTTAAATTTTCAGCCATAAAACCTTACACCAATCTTCATTATTATTTGACAAAGCTGACCACTTGCTAGATCCCTTGACTTTTTAAAAAGATGTAACCATGGGAGAATAAAATACAATGATATTGAAAATCATTTGCAAAAATATCAAAAAGAATTTATGGCGAATGAATAAGGCAAAACATGAACCCTAAAATCATTATGTCCTTTGACTTTTGAGAAGCTTCTGGAGGAAGTCGGCCGCCATGAGTAAGGGTCTGTGAGAACTCTTTGATGCTAAGGCAGTCTTGAGGCGAATTTCATCATGCTT